>JAUEKU010174641.1:0-19289 GCA_032274805.1 Gypsophila paniculata
CCCTTCAACTCCCCCCACCTAGGGCAACACGAAACACGACAATGATCCCCCAACAACCTAAGAAAACTATACAACCCATACCCTAACACGACCGGGGCCGTCTCCAAAATCACCCCCCATTTCAAACACAACAAATTCAAAACCTCACATTCAAACCACAAACCCTCATCATTACATCCCTCAACCCCAACCCCAACACCAACACCAACACCAACACCAACAAACCTCCTCAAAATCGACACGAAAAGCCTATCAAACCCTACCCCACAAACATCAACCAAAACATTGACAACCCAAAGAAGCTGCATTCTAGGAACATCCAACAACTTTAAATACAAAACATCAACAATTTCAACAAGTAAATGAACAAATAAAGAATACCCATCATTAACAAGAGCATGTAAATACTTAATATAAATGTTAGATGAAGTGGGTTCACATAAAACACCATAAACAATAGCTTTATTCATGCAAAAGTATTCATCAGGTGATAAATTGGTGAATTTTAATGGTGGGCTTAAGTTAATAGGTTTTTTAATACAATAAGCTTCTCTTAATGACACTTCTAATTGAATTTCTGCTTCATGTGGGAGTAAAGTTATCAACTTTGATGCCATTATCATCATCTAATTAATAATTAATGGTGTAATTACATGATTATGATGTGCATTTTCAGTTTGATTTTACCTTTTAATTTCATGGGCACTTTGCGATTTGAATGATGTAATGATTTTGGGAGGCAATCTGTGACGAGGTTGTTGTACTTCCGCGAAGTTTATATACTCGGGTTAGGCCTGTCATTTGGGCGGGTTTAAGCAGGTATCGTATCGCGTTCGTTTTAATTGGATTGGATTTGGGCTAAGTTTGATCGGTGGTGAGCCGGATATGAGTAATAATTTTGTATTTGTTGTGGCCTTGTGGGTGATGCCGGTGGGGTGAGGTTGATTTTGCTTGTCCACTTTATACTCGTCTTTTATTAATGCACTTTACATATATTATTTTAAATTTATTTATAATGTTTTTTTTTTAATTTTATTGTGATTAATTAATATACTTTTATCTTTAAAAAAATAAAAATAAAGGTCCATAGTAGGTAAATTGGACGGGTATAATTTTTAATCTCCACTCGCTTATGGCCCATGGGTTGTGGGATGGGTATGATTTTGAAGACTTATATACGACATTAAATATCGACCAATTTTAATAGACCTAGCCAAATGAGTAGGTTGGGCCGACATGGCTGTGTATGTTTTAATCGTCAATATTCCAATTAGCAACTTCAATAATACATAGTGAATAATGTACCCTGCAGCCTAAAATCGACCGAGGACAACTCTGAGTAAGGATGTTATTGGGGTGGGGCGGGATGGATATAGGTTACTCCCCTCCGTACGTACCTACAACACTTCTACCCATACCCGCCCCACCAGCCATGGACATGGCCATCAGTTGGGCCATTCTTGAAAAGGCCCAATACAGCCGACGAAAGCCCTGCCTCTAACAAGGGTCGAGTCAAGGTGCCTTTTTGTGACCTGAATTGTGAACCGTTGAGGAGCCCATCAGTTGGGTTGTTTGTCAAGGTCCGGGTCTAAGCCGGACACAGCCATATCTATACCCGTCTACAAAAGGACAAGGCTTGATCGACCAAGCAGGCCCAATCCCGTCCTTGTCCCGGTCTAAATTTTCAAGAGAATAGGGTCAAAAAAAAATTGCAATCAACTCCAAAAACCCCAAGGAGCCCTTTCTTCAGCACAAAAACCTACAATTTCTGATCTTTTTGTTGAGGCGGCTTGGAATCAATAAATTTGTCAGTACATTTTATAATCTCCAACGTAAACTTCAAGCCATGACTAAAAGTACAACATGATTAACACTATCACCAAACTACAAAGGTATAACTAGCAGAGAAGATCAACATGTATCCTAAACCAAGTTAACCAAATCATGTTATTTACAGATATTTCGGACAAGGTTGATCGACTAATAACTCTATCAAAACTGATCGAGCAATCTCGCCGACTTGAAGCTTTATCTCTTCTTCTAACAAGGATACTAACTTAACGGAGGTGGGTGACATCGATAAACAAATGAGCGTCGATGTAGCTTGACTTCCACACTAGGCAACTGTACAGTGCTTTGGGTATTTCCAAGGCGACAATGTCATTGATCGTCTGGAGTCTGGAGTCGAGCTCACCTGCTGTGACACTTTTGGGAGCTCATGGAATCATTGTAATAAAAAAATACTCGTACTGTATAACTTAGTCCATAGAGGCGCTTGTTTCTGCGGTTTCATCCTCGCTAAAACTCGATGGGATTTCTTTTGGCCTGAAAAAGGTGAAACGTATACAATTCAGGAAAACCCCAAAGTTCCGAGCACAAGAAATGCAAAAGCACTGGTTGACCGTCCGCTAAGTTGAACAGGTTGACAAAGTAAGATCAAACACACAGCAAGCAGTTAAACCATAGGCTATCTTCGCTCACCCTTTTGGCTGTTTTGACCATAGAGCCGGGTCTGGAGACGATCTGGTTGGATAATCTTCCTCCAAAAACTCCTCCCTAGCTCTCTTTTTAGCCTGAAGATACATCGGAATACAAAAACATTAAAGCCTAAGAGAACTTTCCTAGAAAATAATATGGAGTATCAATATAATAGGCGGGCAATAGCGCATACACTCACTTTGAGCTCATTTGTCGGACGCTTTTTCATTTTCTTTGAATCCTGATGCTTGTTAGTAGATCTCCCGACATAGAGCTCTTCATCCTGCAATTTCTTGAATAAATCAATATGTTTGCACATTAAACATTCACAACACATCCCAAAATGCAAACAGAAATTACAAGACAACCTTTGCCGTTCTGTTAAATGGCGTTCTATCCTCTTTATACACGGGATTCTGCCGAACACCCGAAGCAGCAGGCCTCGAGAAAAATTGTTCCCTTCGGTGAACAAAATTAGGAGGCATATCATCATAATCAGGCATTGAAGTATCATTATGGTCATTGTCAATGTTTCCACCATATGAATGGGGGTGGTCCGGTCGAGAATCAGGTATGAAGCCTGGCAAGTCATACTTATGTGAGGTACTCAGGTTTCTATTGCTGTGGTAACCCGCGTAGGAATCAGTACTAAAAGAAGACTGGTGATCAGGAAAACCATGGCTTTGGTTTGGAAACGGTAGCCTCTGTTTAGGTTGACGGAAAGAGAATTTGTCTGGGTTTGATTTATGCATATGCATGCCGTTTGGAGCTTCATACATGTCCTCATCCCTTATCTGCCAATCAAATATGGAGTATATCAATTTGAGAAACATCAAAGTTTGCTTAAAATAAACACAAAAACGCAAACAACACAGCTGCACATTCAATTCGTCAAGTGCCAAGCACATTCAACTAAACAATTCACAGTTGTATAAGCTCTCAATCAAAAACCCAACAATTTACCATTCTCCCTATCCCTCGCTTCCCTCTAACATCTTTCATACCGACTTCATCTCTTCTGCGAACGGTATATAATACCATAAGAAACTTATACCTAAGCGATTAAAAAGGCAAAGGCGACTAGCCATTCATCTAGAAAGTAACAAATTAGTGCCATCATCCAAAGATAAATTATAAGACTACACATGGTACCTCGAAGTCTCGAACTACTATCAGAAAATTGCAAACCCAAAAGTCATTTGTCCTTGAAAATTATGTAATCATTCTACGCATTCACATGCAAAGAACCTAACTTATTATAAAAAAAACGAAGAGACGACGCCGTTAATTCAATATTTCAACTTACAGTGCTAAGGCATGAACGTTTATGTAATCCAGGTATGTCTCGCGGGCCTAGGTGGATGGGTTCTGCGACTCCATAAGAATCTGAAGAGCAAGCAAAAAAAAAAAGCATATAAGGTTTGAGAGTTGCACAATCATGTGGAGACTACAACTAAGACCAATAACTTGAGAAATAATCCATACATGACCAAAAAAAACATGGAAACTATTCGTCGCCACAAACTCCAAATTAAAATTGTATAACCACCAAAGGCTTTCCCTTCAGATTATATCATTTCTACTTTCTAATGATCTACTGACATCATCATTAATCATCATCATATTCATCAACAATATTTTACACCTTAATCCCAAGATGATTTGGGGTCGCATGATTAAATGATTTTACTGACCGAAGTTACCTTAAGCTTGGTGGCAACACAGATTATATTCTTATTTTTTAAATTCAGAACATCCCCGATCCGCATCCCTCAATTCCTCCCGGGTTAAACTCCAGGTCAATAAAAGCTAGGCAAATTTAAACGACAAGACCCCCCTGCCTCAAGGACATCCGCATGTGGCATGGCCGGGTGGTTGAATGTACACAATCGTGAAATGTATGTACACAGCCTTTGGTCTATGTGTGAAGAAGTCATTCCCAAATCACTCATAACGAAAACTTTATCAAAAATAACATTTAATGCATACTACAAAGTACTAAACAATAAAAAGAAGCGCCAGTTTAGTTAGTCTTCTTGCTTGATTCCATTATAATCCATATTAAAGAATTGCGAGTCTTTGGCTCCATTGGAAATTGAAATGCAAGACAAAACTAAACATAAATGGAGATATATACTTACGATCATCTATATTGCTCGGTGGTTCGAAAGCCCCTGGAGGCAATGGGTCAAACTCAATTCCAAGGGATGGTCCATCCTCCCGATAATGCCTTCCTAACTGTCTTTTAACTGCAGTTACAGCTGCGTTTTCGGTTTGGCCCTTGATTTTTAAGTATCCCGATGGACCAACACGCCCCCTATTATGTTGAACGAATCCATTAGAAGGTCGATATTCTGTAGTTTCTGCACCCAAGTGACTATTCTTCTGAGGGTAAAAACTCTCCTGTAGAGCTGAGTTACTTTCTGAAGATGTATCATCCATCTCGGTTCCATCACCGAGACTCCTTTGCTGAAAGTTCAGCTCTGCAACCGGAAGATTCTCGTGACAATAACTCTGGCTTTCAACCTCCCTCGGATCAGCCCGTTTGTAATCTGCTTGCTTGGTGCTACTGCATGAATCCTGCTTCAGTCCGCTGCCACGATCTTGTATAATACCACTTGACAGATCCTGCCTCCCAGGTCCTTGTTGCTCTAGTTGTTTCGCCAACCTCTTATCCTTCAATCTCCGGTGGCAAAACCATCCAGAAACCTGCTTCTCCGTCAAATTTAGCTTCATTGCCATCTCCGCCTTCAATGACTCAGTCGGGTATTTATGAACTGCAAATGAAATCGCAGGATGTACAAGCATTTCCGTCAACAACCCACAAAGGAAACCAACAGAAGCATAGATTATTGGAATCTGTAAAGACTAAAGAAGGGAATAAATTATCACCAGTATAAAAATCCTCCAAACCCTGGAGTTGCTCTTTAGATTTATACTGCCGACCCTTGTTCTTCTCGGAGAGTGATTTGCTTTCTTCACATTGTAGTTGTGGTCCACTTGAATCTGACACATTCAAACCTATACAGTAATAAACAGTATCAACCTTTTTTCTTTCTAAAGGGCATTGAGCAGGCCTACTTAAGGAAGTGAAGATGACTGAAAAATAGCGACAAAAATGCAGCGCAAGCACAGGCATAAACCCACTAAACATTTAACAAACAGCAGGCACACTTCCACGAGGGCACGAGGTAATAACTATGAAAGTCTTGAGAAGAAAGTCAGATTAACATTTGCGTTAACATAAAACGTAAAATACAATCTTTCCCCTCCTCTAAGAGAAAGGAAAGTTACTGTAGCAATAAGAGAAAAAGAGCCGTCAGAATACTGAATTCCACGCAGATAATTGGTCCTCCTTAATGATGCAGTCCAATATATGATCGTCTGCACTTACAAACTCTAAACTCTAACACATGAGCACCAATTTCGGACATTCAAATCCTACGGCTTTGTTTGGATGGAGAGATTTGGACGAAAAGGGTGAATATACTTTTCCATGTTTGAATAATAGGTTGGGTTAAAGGAAAATGGAGGAAAATAGAGGTATCCATTAACCCTCCTGCAAGGCAATAGAAATCCTTCAAACATCAATCCTGGAGGAGAGTGTCACCCTCGCCTTCCCTATCCTCCCCTCCCCAGCCTCCTTCTACGAGCTACGGGCAAGAATTTCCGTTTCAATTACAAACTAATACACACACATTTCACTAGCATTCTATTTCCTTAGTTGAGCATTTGTTAATTATCAATACCTTACCAACAACATTACCCTTATAGCTCCAAAGCGTCCTCGTCCTCGTCCCCACCCTCACCCCCTCAAATTCAAAGGTATAGCTTACGAACCCATTGTACATGCAAATAGGGTCAACCCCATCCGCTAAGAACAAGTCGATATCTCCCCAAATTCCAATAACTAGTTAGTCTACAATGATCTTATGAGAAACATGAGGCATTATGACATTATCCATTTTCTCCACGACCCCGAATTCCAAAATACATAGCAAATTAGCAATTGATCAGCACATTTAACTATGAAGCAAACTCATCACACACGTGATGAGCAATGTTACCGACAGTCTCTTTTTTACATTCTCTCCGACTTTCTCCTCATCTACACTCAAAAGACTATATATATTCTGCTCATCTCGATGCGAATGCAAGTAATTAACATATATATATTCTCTGAGGGGAGGGGAGAAGATTACATAAGTTAAAAAAGAGACTGTTGATAGCATTGCTAGATGCCCATCATCATATGAGCATAACCAATTACAAAACACAAATCAAATTATCAATCAACAAAATTACCCCATCAAAATCATAACTTTACACCAAATAATACAAAAACTTGCAACAAAAAAATTTACCCAATAATTAAAATCTCAATAAAATCATTAATCAATGTATCATCAAACAAATTCCCCATCAAAATCAAAAATTCACACCAAAAAAAAAACCCCAATAATTCAAAGCTCAAAAATTAAATATTCCCAGAATTAATAAAAATATTTTCTAATCAAATACAAATTAACGAATTGATGCAAACATAATGTAACAACTAACAATTAATTAAACTAAAAAAATCGTAATTTTATAATAAAAATTAAAACAAACCCAATAAAATTGAAAGAATTTTTTCAATACCTTCCATGATGAGTTTCCAGATTATTTCTTCTGTATTTTTTTGGGTTAAATTAAAAAAAAGTTAGTTTTTTTTACATCTAAATAGTTTTTAATTGAATAATTAAAAAAAATAAGAAAGATTAGAGAGAGAAAGTTGAAGAACAAACGGTGTAGAGAGAGAAAGCAGATAAAAATTGGGTTTTCTTCATACGTACGGAATTCGGAGTAAATTACTCGTCCTAACTTTATTCGATTAAGTCGTATTTTTTTTCAATTTTATTTTTACAAATTTATGTTTAATTCTAATTAATATTTTAAAATAAAAATTATTAATTTTTTTATTTTAAATAATTCGATTTAAAAATAAAATTTTTTTCTACGATAATTTTCAATTCAATTAAAAATTAATTTTAGTTCCTAATTATTCAAATCAATCAATTTCAAAATAAATTTATAATTTGTTAATTATTATGCGTTTTCTTCATTTTTTTTGTTTTATTTACGTAATTAAAGTGCGGCGATTTATCGGTACAGAAGGTAAGGGTCATCGGCGAACGGGCATGGTGGGTGAAGGTGGCGACAGGACATGATGGGTGGTGAACCGATTTCGCGCTGATACTCTAAATAAAATTCGCTATGCAAAAAAATGAACTGTGTCAAGTAATTTTATTTTTTTCAGTCCAAAATTTTAAGAAAGAATTATTAATCTTAGGAGGGGGAAAATGAGGGCTATAAATACATTCTTTTTTATTCACGGTTTTTCTAGATGATTGTTTATTAGAGGTTAACTCCCGGATAAAATTCAAAGTTAACCAATTTCCTGTAAAATTGAGGTAGTTATTGACTTTTTTAATTTTCGATGAGTGATTATTTTTATTTCTAAGATGATTAGTTTTTAATTAACTAGGCACATGCTATTATAATATCATGAACGATGTTTTATAGCTAATCACACATCACACCAAAATCACTAATTCTACCAAGATAATACTCCAATAAATGAAAATCCATCGATCACACGACTGTTGTACTACCTACAATGATCATACAACGATTTTTACAATAGGCCTCTACCTAGATAAGGGATATATAATAGTTTTTTTAGCTTGATGATTAAGATTTCAATTAGCTACTATAAAATCAGCAACAAAATTTTGATTTCCAATTTTAGCTGGGTTACTAATTACTATTTAAAGTATCGATCGAGAGCATTATATAATGATATTATATATTATAAATAAACTTAAAAATCAAAAATCATATGCAAAATATAAGATTAAATAAATTATAAATTGTATTTTATACTTTATGTCATGAAACTTTTAAAATTTTATCTTATATATACTTTCCAAAATATAACTTACCTATATTATTTCTTAAATATTTTTCTGACACACCTAAATCTAGTCTTTCAAATTTTGATAATTTCCTTATGAATATTAATTTTATTAAAATTAATTTAATTTAATGTACAATGATTTTGTGACAAATGTCGATCAACATACCCTATGATATCTGCTTTATGTATATATAGTAAGATAAGTGATTGTCAAAATCGATCGCAAAATATTTGGATCGATTTAGTTTCAGACGTAAATGTACATTATAAATTATAATATATCGTAAATTTGTAGGCGCCGCATTATTTCCAACCGCTAATTTTGCTATTAAATCCGACAACAAATGTAAATAGTTTTCCTTATCGGTTATCTTAACATGTTCCCATTGGGCACATGTTAGAAAAACTCTTTTTTTTAATACAACTTTGTTTCGCACATGAGTTAGGTTGTGAAAATCGAGAGTTAAGCACCGAGATACATATATATTAGAGAATATTAAGGGGTGATATATTAGGAAAATATAGACTAGAGATATTGTATAAGAATATTCCTATAATAAATCCTAACAAAATTACAAAGAAGATTTTCATATAATGTCTCTAGTCTATGAGTATCTTCCTGATATATTACTTTCGTAATATTCTTTTGTACTCGTAATACATATCGTACGTAGACTTATATAATTAGTACAAGTAGAAAAGAAACTCTATTACGATTTCTAAATGCATAGCACTTGAGATTAGTTGAAGAATATATTCAAAACGTTGAATATGGAGTTCACGAAATAAGCACATGACAAATAGATTCACTACTTGGATTATAATAACGTGACTTTATAACCATAATCTCTTAGTCATCTATATCTATATTTACTAGTAAAGACTAGTCCACGTACAGCTTTAGCCAATAATGAATGGATCAAACAATATATAACATTCATTTATAATAATAATAATAATAATGATGATAATATATTGATAATAATATGACAAGTGCAATGCAACTTATTGCTATAATTAGCCGGCATGTTTGACCACCGATTTTTTTTAATTCGTAAAATTCCATAAGTCACACAAATTTCAACTAATCTCATTAAATACTAAAAACAAAATTAGACTTTTTAATACAATGGGTCCACAAACAAGGTATTAGACTTTTACATTTCAAATCATTTGATCATTTACTTTGTTTCTAATTTCTAATAAGTTTAAATTAATTGATTAATCCATGATAAATTTAATTTAATTCATTGATCATCGAAAAATATTAGCTAACATCTTCTCCTCATATCTTTGTTAATTTTTACGGATCAAAATTATATTTTATAGATAAAAATTGATCAAATTAATTACTTATTTTTTAAAATAAAATGTCGATAACTGACGGGAATAGAAAGATTAGTAAAAAAAATAATGAAAAATCAATAAATTAAAGTAGCCATTTTATAAAGTCAACCATATACCCACTCGGCCACTCTCTTATAAATATAATCATCTATATCTATCATGCATCCAAATCTTGGCTATAATCTTCTCAACTCATTTTACCAAAAATCATAACAAAAATTCCAAATAATTAATTTCTTCAATTATTGTTCCAAAATCATGGGTATAATTTCAAAAATAACCAAGAAAAAAAACACAAAAAGTTGCATAAAATTAGGGTTATTAATTCCACTAATATTACTACCCAACAAAAGAATAAAACTCATATTACTACATGAAGGAACAACAACAAAGGTAATAAAAAGACGTATGAAAATAAAAGCAGGAGAAATTATGTTTGAATTTCCTCATTGTGTAGTTTGCCATGCAAATTCATTCTTCATTGGTAAGCCTATTCCAATTTTATCCATCCACGACCGCCTCGTGGCCGGTCACACCTACTTTGTCGTCCCCCTCGACCGCCTCCCATTCCCC
The DNA here is from genome assembly GCA_032274805.1 of Gypsophila paniculata. NCBI lineage: Eukaryota > Viridiplantae > Streptophyta > Magnoliopsida > Caryophyllales > Caryophyllaceae > Gypsophila > Gypsophila paniculata. The sequence continues at coordinate 10,358 of JAUEKU010174641.1, forward strand.
CAACATGGCGAGGGTGGTGGTGGTGGCGCTCCTTTGACGGCCGCCTTGCTTTGCTCCCTAGGTTCTCCTTCTGGTGGCTGCCCTAATAATAATAAGCGGCCTTCTCCAGCGATGGTCAAGTTACTGAGTAGTAATAATAATAACAGTAGTAATAATGGTAACCGTAATAGTAATAATAATAGTACGAGTGGTCCATTTGAGTATGTTAAAGATAAAGACGGTATGGTGGCTATGATTAAGGTTGTACCGGAGTTTATTATAAAAGTTATTACGAGTAATTTCAGTAGCCCTAATAACGAGAATGTTATTAGGGCTAAATTGATTTGTAGTACGCCCGAATTGAAGAAACAATATGAACAACTTGTTAGTAGGGTTAAGGATCAAGCTTGGTCACCCAAGCTCGAGACGATTACCGAACATAATATTCGGTTTTCGCCATCGAGGCTCTTACGATTGGATTGGAAATAAAAGGAAAAATGAGGTTGAATTATACATGTTGTATTTAGTATTCGATCTTAGCATTATTTAGGTTTAAGCATTGTATATTGTAAGCTGTAAATATATTTGTATAGGTTCTTTTGTTCGATTCAAATTCTGATTAGATTGAATATTGAATTTTGAGTAGATTGAATTGAGAGACGTATAAAAATCTGTTGCATTTAGTGTTTTGATATTTATATAAGATCGTCGATAACCTTAGTTTGTAAGATCGATAAATCAAAACATATTAAATAGATATCGTCATACTGAATGTAAAAGAAAATGATCTGTTCGTTCCAGTCATTTGTTTACCTATTCTATTTGGAGTGTATCATTCATTTATTTAACTTTCTATTTTAGAACTTGATTCAATGAGTAATTTTCCTTTCCCAATCCATTATTCTACAATTGTCATTTAATGATTGGTCCTCAACTCTCTCATTGGTATTTTTGTCAAAATCAAAGATAAACAAATGACTGAAATAAAGGGAGTACTTCGTAGAGGGTATTAAATGTTTTTTAGTGCATATGCTTAAATGAAAGAGTCAATGATTTACGGAGTAATATACGTAGTATATAGGTATAGCTTGAAATTTAGATCTTGAGAATCTTTCTTCTTTTTTCTATGAATAATTAAAATTAATTTTTATTAGTTTATTACGATGACATCAGTAAAATGTTCATACTTTTGTACGGATAATTTGTACTTTTGTTGGAAGTTCTAGCTATATAATATAGTGATTAATTGATGATGATTTTGTAATGACTTTGTAAGATAAGATAACTATTCTTTCTTCCCTTCAACATTTATACCCCATATGATTTTAAGGAAAAAAATATTTTAAACAAACGAATAAATTAAAATAATTTCTGAACAAAAGGGAAACATCTTATCGTAATTTAATACAAAATATACGTGTGTCACTGATAATTGAAACGAGCAATCAATTGACTGTCGAACTAATATTTCCGTATCAAACTAGCAACATAAATCGCTCGGCATTTTGTCGTGAATTTTTTTTCCACAAATATAGATTGATATTTCCTTACCAATTTTTCTTCCTACGTTTTCCATTTATTTCGTAGAGCAATGAATTCTTATTATTGGGCCTAAACAATTGGTCTGTGAATGGGCTTGTGACTCATTATATGACAAAGGCTGAACATCTATGTTGGGCCCGTTATATTGTGGGCTCTTCAAGACCTCGTGGGTTCATCGTCAAACTTTCCTATAAATATTACCTCATTTTTTCATTCTTTTTTTCAAAGTTACTCTTTACAATTTGGATTTACTCGGTTGGGTTAAATAAGGAAGGTAATTTGTTCTTTTAAGAACTGTATCAAATAAGCTACAAACTGCATTGAGTACATTTTTTATAATGCTTTTTTAAAATTCACTCATTGCCTATGATGGAGACATGTTAAGAACGAGTCCCAACTCCCAAGTACTGTGTAGATATGTTGGAAACGAGTTTTACTTTATAGACCTTGCAAGCAAATTATCGTGAATCAAACTGATTTGTTCGACCAGACTCGTCAAACTCATAAGAAGGCCAGGTCCGAGTCCCACTTGACTTGACTCGGCCAAACTGCCTTGTCCCTTTGGTCCGACTATATCTTGAATCCATGATTGGATCAAGTCAAGCCTAACCTAACTCGGCCTGTGACCAATCTGACCAGTGACCACCTCTACCCAACTATGTGAAGGCCTTATCCTAATGGTTGTCTTAACTCTTACTCTCTCCAATCCATTCGATTGTTAACATTTTCTATTTTTGGATGATTCATCCATTGGTTAACATTTCTTTTTCAAGTAAACTTTTTTGTACATAATTACTTTTATACCCTCAAATGTGGTCCCATTTTTCTTAAAGGTTGTGTAAAGGAGGGGTACATGAGTAATTTTGTTATTAATGGCCCACATTTTTTAAAAGTTGGTCAAAAACTAAACATTAACAGTCGGATGGATCGGAGGAGTAACTCTTAAGTAGTTGATTTTGTAGTGAAAAACAAAGTAAAATATGAACAATGACTAGATAGGGGACTAATAGGGTGTCGTACAGGCCCATATCTACTAAACATATTTGGGCCGAAGCCCAAGGTCCACCATTGCTGTATAGGGCTAAATTGGGCCCACTATAATCCTAGCAGAAGCCCATAATTTGCAATTTCACTTTTTCTGGCTGTATGTATGTCAGTCTCCATGGTCCATTGCTTATCAATAATCTATTGTTTTTATGGAGAGTCTTATACTTCATCGGTTCTATTTGATTATGTACGTTTTTATTTTATTTTTTGTGCGAAATATTTTAATCATACATATATAATTAAATGGAACGATAAAAATATATATGTATACCGTTATTCTTATATGAGATTATAGCGATCCTTGTCCTATTTTACTCTATACTGACCACAGTAAATATTACTGTGGTCAGCTTTTGATAATCAATTATTTGTCATATGACGTTTTATATAAATATATGTATAATGAATGACAACTATAAGTGTCCTAACAAAAATAAACGTTTGTTCCGTAGCATTAATGTAAGAAGGATGATATATGCAGTCTTTTCAACCGTCTCTCATTTTGCTCTCATAATCCAATTAGAAAAATAAAAAATAAAAAAAAAAAAAAAAGTTGACTCCGTTATATATATTTTGTATATAAAATTTTGAGTGTTTGTTTAATGAGAAAGTTAGAGAGAGTATCCAAAGAAAATTGAGCATAATATTAAATGCTATGTATAATATCCTTCACATCTAATAATACTTTGATCGTATATTAAAAATTATCGTCGTACGCATACAACGATTTACTCCTATAAATTACTCCGTAACTAGTGAGAAAAATGGGGAATATAGATACGACAAATGTGGGAATATAGGGAGGATAGAGAGGGGGGCAGATGGCAGAGTGGTGGTCTGGAGTAAGAGAAACAAGTTTACAATACACAGGGCTCGATGCAACGTCCGCTCTTTTCTCGGCATTCTCCCCATCCTCACTCCACCCACTTCCCTTTTCCGTCTCGCAAGTTCTCGTTTAAGACGAATTATCTGTCTTAAATTTAAGATGGGTCAAGTACCTAGTATTAAGACAAAAGTTAACTGCATTGAAAAAAGTAAAAGACTTGTTTCTTATGGGTAGGTGGATGATACTTGACTCGTTTAAAGCTTAAGACGAACATATCTTATTAAAATATTCATTCGTCTCTTTAAAATCGTCTTTCACTTTTTAATCGTAAAATTAATGATCAATGAAGTATACTTCAGGGTGTTTAGAAAAGGTCCGGACTGGTAAATCGGATCGACCCGGACTGCTCGGTCCAGTCTGATCCCGGGTCGAAACTACTCAATCTAGGAACCAATAATTTTTCACTTGCAATATCACTCCTAATTAACCTATCTTAAAGCAAATCTAACTAATTGGATGGATTAAAATGACTAAATAGTACTCCGTATGTCTCACTATAATAGTCTTGATTTCTATCCAATCAAAGAAAAAATATTTACACACACCGGGAGGATCATGTCGTCATCATCCCTTACTAATTAAAAGGCTTAAATTCTACAAGTGGGGTCAAGGTGTTCCATAAATAATCTAATAAAATAATAAATAAGGCCTTCTCAGTTCTCATTGGTTAGGGAGGATCACGTCATCGTCCTCTCGGTGTACCTAAGAATTTTTCTCATACAAAACATACTAAAGACTCGTAGATAAGTCTTCTATTCTTTCATTAAGTACCATTAGGGTAGTGCAGAAATTTTAAAATTCAAAAATTTCAAGTCGGGCGATAATTTTATTCTCAAATTGAAAAATTCAATTTTTAAAAAGTTGAATATGTGACGTGTTTGTAAATCAATATATTTTAAATACGAAATAATTATAAAATATTAATCTGCTATATCATTCATATTTAATTAATCAAAGATTAATAATTTTTATATTACATTTATGATAAATGAGAAACTCGATATAAAATACTTATTTCGTATAGCACTTATAATAATCTAATTTGATCATTTTTAAAAAAAGTAATAACACGGTACATGACTACATCGTCTAAGTCGGATTTATGTGTCATCAGTCTCATCACTCGATCATCAGGAATACGTAATCGAGGGAGTTATCATAGATTTCATAAATCCTTAACTAAACAAATTTATTAATCATGGCACTCATAATAACAAATGATTAGATCACATGTGATTACATGTGACTATATTTGAGGATTCTAATGTGTTTAAATTATTTTTTGTTTTTAATCGTGAGATTTACGCTCAATCTTTTTTTTACTATTAATGCATTAGCTATTTTTTAATCCTAATTTTCATTCTTACGAAGCACTTTTAGTAAGATTATATCTTGACGATATAAATAACAAAAATGTACTTCATATGGCCTTATTTTTTTACCCTAATTTAAGCTTGTTTTAGTTCAATTCCTCCTATCTCTAATCAATTCAAATCAGTTCTAATATTTTTAGTTCAACTCTATTCACTTTAGCTCGACTCTAATATAATAAATTTAATACGATTAGAGTTTCATTGTAATTTAAACTCGTTAAAATTCACTTTCAGTTACTTTCAATTCAATTCAGTTCCAATAAATCAGCTCAGGTCAAACTCGTTTTAACCAAAAAAAACAAGGCATCCATAATTATTACGAAACATATAAGGAGTAATATTTTGTGGAAAATTTCATAGTTACGTCCAATGTGACACATTATCCTACAACCAAATTAATATAAAGTTTAATTTTCATATTATTTCACTTTGTTAGTTAATTATGGAAATCAATTATAATTCTTATTTAATACGTTGTGGTGTATATTAACGTGGTACACAAGCAATATAATATAAAATTTCTCATATCATTTGATCACTATAAATATTTGTTAATTATATTATGTGATTATTTTTATAATATAAAATTTCTCATATCATTTGAACACTCACACCTTTCTACAATTTCCAAGAATAGTTCAACCTTTCAATAATCCCAAAATAATCTACACGTGTGAAACTATAAATAATCAAGCAAAAACAGTTAATAATTCAAACAAAAAGAAAACAATAAATTTATTAGGAGACTATTCACCAAAAAATTATGATTAAAAAAGGTTTGAGTAGTAGGGACAAAGTTAGTAGATTTTTTTTTGAATTGTCGATCACATTACCAATTATAGTGAAATAATTTTATTTAGGAATTATTTAAAAGATGAGCTTAAAATGTGGGATTGTTTTGGAATTATTGAAAGATTGGACTATTTTTGGAAGATCGTGTAAAAGTGGGAGTACTCTCATCAATTATTCCAAACTTATATTGGTAAGTTATACTCCATTGTTGTTGAAAGTGGGAGTAATAATTATTAAAATTAGGGATATTAAAATTGGGAGTAAAAGGGAATAATAATTATTAAAATTAGGAATATTTCATGTTGTAACCCTTAACAATTTTGAAATTCTATGTTGTAACCTCTTTTTGGTCAAAAACACTTTGACCGTCTGTAACTCTTAGATACAAGAGCCGAATGCGCTAATTTTTTTTTCCACATTAATCTTCTTTTCAAGATTTTCAATTTGGAATAAAATTTTATCACGTTTTCATTTCGTATATACGAGTTATGGATGGTCAAAGTTTATCCCAGCAAAAAATTTTGACCGATCATAACTCCTTATAACAACTTTCGAATGCGATAAATTTTTATTTTAAATTGAACATCTCGAAAAGAAGATTAATGTGGAAAAAAATTTAGCGCATTCAGATCTTATATTTAAGAGTTATAGACGGTCAAAGTTTTTTGACCAAAAAGATGATTACAACATAGAATTTCAAAAAGTTGAGGTTTATAACATGAAATTTCCCTTAAAATTATTATGATATACTATGTCATAATCATAATAGTTACTCCGTATAAATGAAATATATTTCACATTATATGTATAGAACGATCTTGTAAAATGAATATACTTCGAAAATGGAATTTGAGATCACAAGTGGAAAGGATGGAGGGGCAAAAAAGGAAAGGAAAAAGACACGGTGCTCGAAGAAGGAAGATGTTAAGCAAAGTAAACCAGCATTTCCGGAAGGGGCGTGCTGTCCGCAACTCCGCTTTTCATCTTCACGTACACCTAAAAATAAGTTCGACTACTTTTAAAATATAAAATTTACAATATATAAAAATATATTTTATAATAAATTTAGATGATTTTGGATAAAAATAAAATAATCTTTCTAGAATTGGTAGAAATATGGTTTTGTTTTTTAAATTTTCTATTTTTACGTACATTAAAATAATAATCGAGAAAAATTTCCAGTGCTATTTAGGTGTAGCAATTCCTCTAAAATGTAAGTCTATACATAAATGCAAAATTTTGCAAATCTCTTGGGAAGGAGTTACTCATAAATTCTGAAAAAAAGAGGTCAGAAAAATCCAAAAAATCGGTAATTTTTTCTCGAATAATATTGGATGGAACATAAAATATCGAGATAATAGTTTCTCATCAATGCGTGGACCGTATGCATCAAACGTGGCTAGACACGTGATTTTGTCAACTGTGCGGCAAAAGGGCTTCCTAGGAATTGAACTTTTGTTTTTAGGGCATGAGGACTTTGATATTACTTTAAGATAATAATTGTATCGAATAATAAGTTACTGTACCTTATTATATTTACATAATGACAAATACAGAGTACACAATAATCGACTTTCCTAATTTCTATTCACTTTTTTATTTGTCGTTTATCTATTTGGATGAAATCGGCGATAAGGAGATAGTCAGTAATATTGACGATGAACAGCCTAATCCCGAAAAATATAGGAGTACTATTTATGTCAACGAAGGAACAGAAATTGAAGGGCGATGTGCTAGCTAGCTGTTTTAGTATTACTACGACATACTTGACTTAACATTTGATATGACTCTATTTGCTGAAAAACATTTTTGTTTTACTTTTTTGACCAATAAAACGAATCGTCTTAGCTTGTTAAAAAGCTGGTTAACTTGTAGAGTTTGTTTGGTTATAAAAGTCGTGTTCAAAGTTCATCTCATTTACTCAATTGGTAAAAATAATTGAGTTCATTAAATATGTTCATGAAGATCAAATGATGTGTCATTTCTCATTAGCCACTTTTTTGAATGGATTTATTTCTTCCGTTAGAGAGAAACTATTTGATTTTCAAATTACAAAATTTTAATACTTCGTATTTTGATTGTCATAATAAAAAGACCATATTTATAATTCAAAATTTAGTATCAGAACAACTTGTATAATCAAACAATTTGATTTTTAAAATAAATTGAAAGGATCAATTCTTTATTCTCTAGTCAAACTATATTGGTGTAGAAGAAATTAATTCAATAAATAATACTAATACAGTATAATAATACTATTGTAAATTACCAATTACTTTAATTCATTTGACGCAATTTTAATTATGAACATAACATGTGTATAAATGAAATCCCGATTTATGTATCCCATCATTATCGGGATTTTCATAAGACAACAAAGTAATAATTTGATTGATATAATTAGACAAAAACAAGTTTCATTGCACTTGTACGATTACAAATTTTAAGATCATCGATAGCAAAAGAAGATTATACCTCTCTTAAGTCTCTAGCTATCACACAATCACTTTTCAATCTAAAAAAATGTGAAATTTATGAATACGATACAAAGTTATAGTAAGACATCATATTTTAAGGGCTTTTTCTCACTTAATTCCAAATTTTTTAGTTCGTGTCAATTTAAGTTAATTCAATTCTTTCTCATACTTTTATAACTTTGTTTTAATTTCAGTTCAAATAAATACAATTCGAGAAAGCAAAGTTCGAGCTTAGATTAGTGAAAAAATATATACTTCCTCCATTCAAGTCCAAACATCCCATAACACTATTTGGCACCATTTAAGAGTTTGAAGAATCTTTGAGATTGTGTGCAATATATAAATAAGAATATAGTCATGTGTTATCTTGTTTGATTCGTCTTAATAAATACAATAAGAATATCAAAATTTTATAATTTTTTATAATGTATAACAAAAAAATATAGAGGCTACAAAACGTGTCTCGACATTTGGACCATGACATCATGGGGTGTTTGGTCTTGAATGGAGGGAGTAATATTTTACTTCAAAATAATAACATTTTTTATCGTGACCTTATGACGGAGATAACAAGTCTAAAGTGGACTTATTCACGCAGATAAGGGTAACTTTAAATTTTATTTTAGGGTTTTTTTTCAGAAGGTACCTAATATTTAGTCCAGTTGTAAATCTGGTACCTAACATTTTTTTTTGCCCAAAGGTACCTAAAATTTATATTCCGTTAGCTGGATGGTACCGGAGAGCATTTTCCGTAAAAAAAAAAAAAATCAATATTTGGGTTTGACTTAAAATAAACATATTTTTTAATCTAATTAATGTATTTTACCTAATTATCT
>JAUEKU010174642.1:0-10847 GCA_032274805.1 Gypsophila paniculata
GATAAATCCGGTTAAAAAACCTTTAATTCCCTACTTCACTATTCTCTAAACCAAATTACACAATTAACACCTCCCCTACCACTCCTTCCAGCCCATCGCACAACCACACTACTACTCCTTCGCCTCAACCACCATCATGAATCTTAAAATCTCTCTACTGCATCACCGTTGAATCACCAATCCTATCTGACTTCATCGACGACGGAGACTCGCCGTACTTTGTAGAGGTCGGGACGAAGAGGAACCCCCGCTAAAATCTAAATGAATTTTCGAAAATTTTATGTGGTTTTTGGGAAGCTGAGGAGTATATTGGTTTATTATTTGTGAAATATTTTGAAGTTTCATGAAAGAGAAAGTGGCGGAGCGAGGTAGTCGACCACTAGGTTGGTCGGGGGAGTGGGAGGGGCTAAGTGGTGAGCGGATGTGTTCGGCGGTGGGGATGTGGATTTTCATTTTTATTTGTATTTATGTTTTTGATGGATGACTAGAGGTGGTTGGTGGTGGGGTGAATGATCAGAGTTCATTGGTGCTGGGTGGCCGGGGGTTGTCGTTGGTAAAGGTAGGCAGTCAGGTATCAGGGATGGTGGTGGTGGTTTTGGGTGGGGCGTGATAAATGGTGTCGGTGGTGGGTTATGGGAGTTGTTGGGTGGTACTGGTGTTGGGTATGCAAGTGGTGGTGTTGGTGGTTAAGCATGATCAGTTGTAGTGTATTAATGGTGGCACAATTAAGTAAATTGAATTTGAGAAAAAATATGACCTGTTGAATAGGTAAACGGTAACCGAGTCTATTCAAAGAAGAGAATAATCATACTTGAGTTTATTCTAGGATTAAATGAAGAAGGGTTTATTTACGGAATACCACCAATAGGATGGATTATTCACGTTAAATAACCCTATTAAAAATGATAAATATATAATTGTTTAATGCTCAATTGACCTATCTCTGGGATCTAATCCGATGTGGTCCTGTACGCACGAACTAAAATCATCTACTGGACCCGTAACTTGCGTGCATGGCCTGTTTGAGAGGTCTACTTTTCTGTCACTTGTTCGTTGGGAAAATAACATTTATTCTTAACTTTGAAAAGGTGCATGGCCTGTTTGAGAGGTCTACTTTTCTGTCACTTGTTCGTAGGGAAAATAACATTTATTCTTAATTTTGAAAAGAAAAGGATTTGACGAGTCATTTTACTTCAGAGGGAACGATAATTTGTGAGTTTGTAAGTTCTTTTGGTTTAGAGTTGACTGAACAGGCTTATTGGCTTTTTGCCTTTGTTCCAGACTGCTTTTTACAAATCTTGGTGGTGAACGGCGATTTGCCTCTATTGTGGCAAAGCGACTAGAATCTCTTGGAGCTTTAACACAAGGAGACCGGAGGTAAATGTGATGCCATGTTTGTTGCTTGATTCAACTGTCCATTCCCTTATATTCTTGCTTTGTCTTTCAGAGCAGGACCTTCTTTGAGTGCCTATAACTATGATAGTACCTACGGGAAAAAGGCTTTGCTGGTGATGTATAGGGGAATAATGGAGCAGGTGTCTTTTTTATTCTTCTGTTTTGGTGATATTAAGCTGTTTTTTGTTTCGCTTAAGTTTTCTAACAAGCCTTTTCTGGTTATAAAAGGACTCTTTGCCAGTTGTGCCCCCTGGGTGTTCATCTGAAGATCCTGAATCAATCCAAGAGTTTATTTCCAAGGCCAAAGCTGCTCTCGTATCTGTTGGCATTGTTAGGGAATCAGTTATAGGTAATCTCTTACAACCAGCTGTTTTTGTCTTGTGTAAGATTTTTTTCTCCTTGTTAATTGTAACTAGCAGTATCACCTAATATGTTAGCATTACTGTTAGGCGTTTTTTATTTTTTTTATTTTTTTTATTTTTTTTTTTTTGTGAAAATATGGTTATTGTTGCTCTGTAAAAGAGAGGATGTTGTTTCTGGAGGAATTCCCTCTTCAGAGGAAATAAGATTTCGAATTCGTAATTTTGGCTCTAATAGAAGTTAGCATGGCCTTCTTTGGTGGGGGTCGGCACTTGACAGTGGGGGTTCAGAAGGTGTTTTGGGAGCCAGAAACTACTGCATGCAAACGTGACAAGGAAAAACTCCATGGCTATCATGAAAGTTTTTGAAATTCTCAAAAAGTGGCGCAATATCTTTTGTTCAGAACTAAACCTATAGAGATGATTCCAATCATATCTCCAGTTATCAGTTACATTCCAATTCTTTTGGAATAATACTCCTCATGATTAAACATTGATTACGAGAAACTTACCTAATGATAGAAGACCAGTTTCTATTTTCATTGCCAATGAAGCCAAGGCCTCATAATATTGTTCCAGATTACCATAAAATAAAGCAAAATAATTCATTAAAATGGTTGTCCGTCTATTTGATGTGATGTTCTCTTCGAAGAATTCATTTTTGGATCATTTGGAAATAACCCCTTTTTATTGTAAAAATGGGATAAGGCTGTGTACATCAGGACAAGCTCCCCCCCACATTTGTGCGAGCCTTGAGACATTATATGGTGAGACGTATTACGGTAATGTTGATGTGAATCTAGTGCTTTCGTACACGTCCTCAAACAAATACACGTCCTCAAATAAATAGTAGGAAATTAATTTAGCTCCCATCAATTTGAGTATTAATTCGTATTTCACAGTTCCTTTCTTTGCAAAGTTGACAGAGTAGAAAGGGAGAGTATGTTCTTTTTGTTTTGTTTTGTAGGTTTTTTTTCTTTTCTTTTTTCATGGAATTACTCTATGAAGCCTTTATCCTTTGTGTTGATTCTGTCCTTTTTTTACACTTACTATCATTGTCATTGTAGTTAATGGAAAAGAATCGGGAAAAATATCTGGCCGTATAATTGACTCTGACATGCAAGATGTTGGCCGTTTTCTCAATCGGTTGTTGGGATTGCCTCCTGATATCCAGAACAGGTACTTCATTTCTTGGCCTAATGACATATTCACCCTCATTTGAGGCGACTTTTTTTTTTTTTTGAAAAGTCCGCGTGGGACCCTCGTTTGAGGTGACTTTTGATTTATCATAAATATGAAGTTTGGATATTGCAGGCTGTTTGAATTATTTATCAGCATTCTTGATGTAATCGTCCAGACTGCGAGAACTGAAGGGAACCTTGATTCTGGAATAGTGGACATAAAAGCAAACATTATTGAACTACAAGAAAAACCAAAGGTCCACCCTTGTCCTTTTGCCTCTGAGAGAATATAATTCGCTTCATGTCTTAAGTTCTCTAACTGCTAGTTTGGATGAAGAGATTTGGAGGAAAAGACATGCAATTTCCCTTGCCAGATTGTAAGTTGGATTGGAGGGGAACTAGAAGGGAGGGGAATGTAGGGATCCATTTTCCCTCCTATAAGGCAACTCGAAATCATTTTGACATAGGAATGATTTGTAAGAAAAATGCCTTGCTCCATCCCCCTCCACTTTACTGGCCTCCAAAATTTTTATCTAAACAAAGCATGAAGGAATGAAGTCAAATGTTAAAATACAATTTTATTTAAAAGACACTAATGCATGCTTCAGTTAGACATCATCGTATTTTCTAGGTTTATTATTTTTTCTTGACAAAGATATGTTATTTGACCTAAATTAATTAATTTTATGGGTAAGGTTTTTTTTTGTAAAGTTTTAAAAGTTTACTATAGTAAATAGAGAAATATATTTGTGTGATATACAAACACACGTAAATGGATAAAAATAATATTATTTTAATACTATATTGGGTGAACTTTACCTTATAAAGTTACCTTTCAACTTTAAGGGATCCAAACCCCTTTTGGTGTTTTGGTGTCTACATTTTGTTGCCCTCTTTTCTTGCTTGTCTCTGTTTTTGGTGTTGTGTTCTTTTGCATCTTTGTTTTGTCCTGTTTGTACTGCCTGCTTTGTTGCTTGGCTCAAAATACCTTGTCTTATTAGTAAAAAAAGTTAATTTTACATATGTCTTTCTTTCCATTCGTTTCAGACGGTACATGTCGATTATATGTCTGGTGCACCTACTGTGTTGTTCACATTTACTCTGGATCGGGGAATACCTTGGGAGGTTTGTAAAATATACATTTGAGTATTGACTTTTTCTTTTCTGGCTGACTACTATCCGCAATCTTATATACTTTTTTTGCTTGCAGTTTGCTTCTAATTTGCTAAACGAGAAGCAAAAAGGAAACACTGGTTCGACACATGACGGATTTTACGAATCCAAGAGAGAATGGCTTGGAAGACGACATTTTCTTCTTGCTTATGAAGGGTGTGCACCTTGATTGAATTTAATATTCGTGAAGCATTGACTTCATTGATCTGGCTTTGAAAGTGATTATGTAAACCACTATGAGTTGGATTCTACCCATAGATCTTCTGTCATGTTAGAGGGCCATTGAGCTCACTCTATGAAAGAGAGATGAAATCGTGGAATCAAATAGACTATTTATTTATTTGATGATTAATGAATAGGAATCCCTCAAGAAATGCTCTTAGACTTTGGAACCTCTTTTCTGGATGGGGACACCGACATGTAGTTGAACTTTGAGCCTCTGACATGTAGTAATATTGCTACTTATACCCTGAGATATCCTGCTCTTGTCTTTTGTGTCATAGGCTATATATATGTGCTGATTCCCCTCTCTATCGAAAAGGGGGTATGCTTTTGTTCTTCATGTCTACCCTATTTTATCTCTAGTTTGATGATTGGTTTAAAATGATTGGTTGCAACTTGCCTATTATTGAAGATGTATTTGTGTATGCAATACCACAAGCTTGATGACTCTTTGCCACCTTCCTCCCTCAATACCGCACATTCAGTCCCTTGCGACCTTGCTACAACTGGTCCTCTGTTTTCTTCTGCTTCTTTGCATACCATTTTCATATCGTCTGTTAACTTCAGAGGATTACTCTGTGTAGTTGCTTGGTTCTGTTTGTTTAAGGAATCTGGACGCTTAATGTGGCATTGAGGAGCCATGAGTTTCTGATTAGATATCCCTAGAATTAGTCTGTTAAAATCTGTTCCTCTTTTCTTTGGTTTATTGCATTATGTTTTACTTTTTACTGATGAATGGAAGTTTATTAGGAGCTTCAATGATTGTCTCGTCTCACCAGTCAATTAGAAAGATCCTCACATATCTGCTTCTATTCTATGTTTCCCAGGTCAACTTCAGGCATGTTTAAGATAGTTCGCCCAGCAGTTGGGGAGGCCATAAGGTAGTTTCTGATGTGTTCGTGATTTTTTGAAATATTGTGAAGAAGCTAGTAATTTCTGATTGTATTTGTTTCCTTCATTCAGGGAAATGCCTTTAAGTGAACTCAGAAGTAAGTACAGAAAGTTGTCATCTTTGGAGAAAGCTCGCAGTGGGTGGGAAGATGAATTTGAAGTTTCATCTAAACAGGTACCAAGTGTTGGTCAGATGTGCTTTATCATTGCTCACATTGCATATCTTTCTCTCCTTCCTTTGTTTTACCTTTTCATTTTCTTGAGTAATTTTCTCCATGCAAACGCACATGGATAGTCAATACTCCACATATTCGTGAGGATATTATGTATCGATCATGTTTGGGAAAACGTGTTTTACCTTAGTTTCTTTGTGAGGTAAGAGTGGGTACGTTAAGGCATTAAGGGTATGAGTATTTATTCATTCGACAGGACCTCGCTTACATTGCAGCCATGAGCAATCTGAGGTTCTTTTTATTTGTTGTTGATTCAGTATCACTGTACCTTTCTTTTTCTTTTTCTTTTTTCACCCTCGTGTTACATGTGTTTACTAAAGTGGGAACTTGAAGGAGAGACTGGCTGAATTTTCTGTACTAACAATATGGTGATTCATTAAATGGTTAGAATGCTGTGAAAATAGACCTAGTGAAATCATTCAAATAAAAAGCAAAGCTTTACATTAAACGTAATTTAAGTTAATGCTAAATTTTAAATCCATATCTGCAGGACTTGTTCTTTATGTATTGTACTGCCTATTGACTTTTTTGCCCCATGAATTGAGAATTGAGTCCCAATCATTGAGCTGTTTAAATGAGTTCTGCTTGCCACTTTGAATTTGCAATAGTGTGGCTATGAATATTTATGTATAATATTTTTGAAGAAGTTGGCTGAATTTATGTTCCTTGCAGTGTATGCATGGTCCAAAATGCAAAATCGGTAGCTACTGTACTGTGGGGAGAAGAATACAGGAAGTCAATGTTTTGGGTGGGCTTATCCTTCCAACATGGAATGTAATAGAGAAAGCCCTATCAACACAGGTATTTCAACTTTATTTTTGATGTTCGGTTGGTCTAAAACTCTAAACCCTACTAATCTTAATTTTTTGCCATTAGTTTTGTACTTTTCTGGCAAGTTCAATGAGAAAATAGATTCATAAGTTACTGATAGATATATGAAAGGCTGCTGTGGCAGTGAAGCGTGCTTGGCACCAAGCGGTCTAATCTGCATGTTAGATAAAAATTGCAATGCCTTATAATGGGTCAGGTAGCACATAAATTCAGAGTGATACATAGTGGTTCGGCAAATCTTTCAAAAAGCTGCTATGTAACTTTGACTTAGGTACATCTTCTCGACAGGAGTGTTTGTGCAGATTTGGTTATTTGTAGATTGCTCTCATATTTTGGGTATAGTAAGTGAAGTGTCAAGTGTTCATAGCCATATTGATTTGTCAAAATTCAGCAGAGGTATTAGAGGGATGATGAAAAAGTTTGACAGTTTGAGTGAAATAGCTGGTATGCGGTCTTTTATGGATAAGACGACTTTTTGATGGTTCTGATCGGCTGTTGTCTTCCTTTATGTTTAACCATTAGAAAATTCATTGTACGGTGGTTTTTAATTAGGTTCTGAATATTTCTCTATTGTGCATTTCTGCTGCCTAATGCCATGTTTGGCGATTAGGAATTGGAATTGAATCTCATTATTGAGACATTTTAAGTGTTTGGCAACCTTTGAGATTGGAATTGGACTCAATTCCTTGCTAATTCTAACCTAGTTTAAATTAGGGGCTACCAGATTCCGACCCCGGTAGTAGTCATTTCAATTTCATACCAATTGGACTCAATTCCTTACCAATTCTAACCTAGTTTAAATAAGGGGCTACCAGATTCCTACCCCGGTAGTAGTAATTTCAATTTCATACCATTATCATTTTCTATTGTATAGTCCGTATTTAGTCTAACGCAATATTGTTGCAATATATATATATTTTTTTTATTTTTGTTTCGAGTTACTTATTTTTCTTTTTGGTAACCTCAACCCGCACCTACCCTGCTCATGTCATTTCCAATTTCAATTCCATGGATTTGCCAAACATCATTGAGAATTCGAAATTTAGAATTGAATTCCATGTATCTCCATACAAGTTTATGAAATTGGATTGGAATTGAATTTGAACGTTTCAGTTTCTACAATTGAAATCATGAAATTGAATCAATTATGCGTTTCCAAATATTACCTTAGGTGGAGTTTGGGAACACATATTTCATTTAGAATTCATAATTTGAAATTAGAAAACTCAAATTCAGATTTTCAAATCCAAATCTTTGTTTGGGAAAATGAGAATTTAAGTTTATGAATTTGAATTACGAATTGTTTGTTCAGAGTATATAAACCTTGAAAATATTAGTCCAAATTTATAAAACCTGCCACAATATGTGAGAGGATATAAAAATTGAAGGAAAACAACCGAGAGGGAAGACACAAAAAAAAAAAAAAATTGAGGAGACAAAAAAAAACAAAAAAAACTCTCAAATTGAGATTAGAAAAAGGTCAAATCTTAAAGACACACACACACACACAGTATACGCCTATACGGTGGTGTTTGGTTATATTGGCTAAAATTTTGTTGAAATCCATTTTCGATTTGGTACAAATCCAAATCCAAATATTTTTGGTTTACCAAACATGAGATTTGGGTCAATTCATAAATTGAAAATCAAATTATGGTGTCCAAACATACTTTATTAGTGAATTTGTGAACTTCCTTTGCTTATTTGATAACTTACAAGACGTTGAGGTATAATCTTGTAGGCCTAGTTAATACCCATTTGTGATGGCCCTAATTCCATGTTGGCTGACATTTGAATTATGACAATATATATGGGAGCTGAAGCTTCTGATATTTAGGCTTTTAAATATATAAAGGCACAACTAACGATTTCCTTGCTCTAGATCATGGTTTTTTCATGTTAAAAATCGAGTTTTGTATTAGAACCTATCAACTGCAAATATTACTGATATGGAGTTCTCTCAGCTTGTGAAGAATCCGCGGTCACTGTCATACACTCCCTTGCTAATGTTGCTAGTGATCACCTTGTGTCAGCATTAATGATTGAAGACTATTATATGTTCTGTTTTGGTAATGCTTTTCGGGCTGTAGCTTATGTTTTCTTTTCCTTGTTTTCCCTTGCACAAAATCAATTTACAGGCCCGTCAAAGCCACAGGCGAATTCGGGTTGTGCGTGTAGAGACAACAACGGTAGATAGTCAACGTATTGTTGGGTTATTGATTCCAAACGCCGCTGTCGAAGCTGTACTTCAAGGTCAACTTTCTTTCCATTTTTGTTTTTTCTTTTGGCCTCCCTCTCGTGTTCTTTCTTTGCACCATGTTTCCATCAGCAGTTATTTCTTTGCCTCCCTATCCTTTGCACAAGCAGGAAAATATTGTTGGATGAATGGAATAAATAATTATAGTTATAATAGGAGAAGGTTGAGTTGGCTACTTGCTCCCTAAGCTCTGATTACACATGCTCCAAGTCAAATCTATATATAATGCATATGTATTACTTTAACCTTTATTGGCTTTATTCTTGCTTTAACATGTCTTCCCTGTCTTATGAATCACTATAACGACCTCATATTGCCAAATTCAAATCCTTAATAATCAATGAGCTCATAAATGACACGACTTAGTAGAACTTCACTTGCATTGTTTAGGTGTGCAGTTGCATCAAACCTCGACCCATTCGTCAAGTCCCAAGATATCTTAACTTTTTTTTATAGATTAGATCAGATTTTTCTGATGTGCATAAAAGGATGATCGGGTATTTTATGGTATACACATTTTTTTTTTTTTTCTGTATAAAGAATTAGTATTTTTTCCCTATTTAAAAATAGATCTTTGGAGTCAACGGTAGCATTGTTCAGTTGCCTTGAAATGCAGTCTCTGTATTCTTCAAATCTCCGATATTCTTCAAATCTCCGATATTCTTCAAATCTCCGATTGTCTGTGATCCGCAGTCTGCATCTCATCCATAGACTTCTGAAGAATCACTTCATTGACAAATTACCTTAGTTCTTTTTGGTGGGTAGATTATTTTATACCACGGAATCATTGTTGATTCTCCTTTATTAATGAATGACAGGTTTAGCTTGGGTACAAGATATTGACGACTGAAGGGCTGATGTATATCCTAAAAGGCCCTTTCCTTGGGCCTGTAATAGATTCAGTTGCCAGACAATGTCATTTATTGCTTATGCAATAAGCGATGAACGTCGTTGGATTTTGATGTAGTTGTACATAGGAGAGCCATCTATTCTCATGGGAGTAAAAGTTGAATCACCATTTTTCGGCGCATGCATGGGATGGTCTCATTCTTGTAAAGTGGTATTGCAGTTGTAGGATACCACAAGAATAGCGTAGTTTATAAAATTATCTGTGATATTAGTGTCTAATTTATTTGTAATTTTGTAGCGAACAATTTCTGTTATTGTTTCTTATGGGAAGTCTGAAATTATTAAGCATGTCTACACAGCTACAAATATTTCTCCAATCTCAGCATGCGAATTAATCTCTCGAAGCAAATTTGTATTAATATGCATTTTTAAGGATTTCTAGAACTTATGACGTACACTGTAGGTCCCTCTTAGCTTAGGGTAAGATTATTGGTAGTCTTGAGGGGAGTCTTGTCTCAAGACTCTTGTGAGTCTTGCCTCAAGACTTCAATAATCTACCAAATTTTTGA
Organism: Gypsophila paniculata; assembly: GCA_032274805.1. Lineage (NCBI taxonomy): Eukaryota > Viridiplantae > Streptophyta > Magnoliopsida > Caryophyllales > Caryophyllaceae > Gypsophila > Gypsophila paniculata. The sequence continues at coordinate 9,961 of JAUEKU010174642.1, forward strand.
TAAAGTCTTAAGTTGAGTCTTGGAAATCCAAGACTCAACTTAAGACTCTTAGAGAGTCTTGACACCATTTTCTAGGTTTGTCCTCCAATCCAAAATCAACATGTGTCTTTTTTTTTTTTTTTTTCTTTTTGTTTTATTTTTAAATAAAGTTGATAAAAAAGTAGAGTAAAAATAGAGTCTGACATAAGTCTTATGGATAATGTATAGAGTTTGAGTTGAATCTGAGGAATAAAAAATTAATAAAAGATAGTGGAAAGCTGAGGTGACAGAGTTTTAAGACTTTGTAAAGTCTTATTGATAATTTTACCTTTATGTGCTACTTCCTTCAATCTAATTTCTTTACGTTTATTTAAATTTCCTTTCACCAAAATTAAAAAAGAAAAGAAAAATTCAAATGTAAATGCTCCTATATGAAAATATGAAAGGGTTGTGCTTTTTCTTATACGCATTTTAATTTATCCGAAATGGACAATTGTACCTTTCTCATTGTTTCTCCTACAATTTTTCAGCTTAAACTTTTCACTTTTTCCCCTAAACCCATACGACCCATTCAACACCCACCACCACCATCGATCACTAGCCTGCTCTGCTGGTTGCCACCATCCCAGCCCATTCCATTCGTCAATCATCGTCCCCGTCGATCTCGACAACAAAATAAGATTAGAAAAAGAAAAGGGAAATCTAACAATTAATTAGAAAAAATAACAAACTGAAAATAGTTGCAACGTGACCCCCACTGTAACACCCCTTGTTAATTTAACACGATTAATTAATAATAATTAATTTCTTAATTTAAACTCAATAAATTTTCTCCTTTCACTTCGTATTTAAAACGCGACTGAAAATTTTTCGCGAATTAAATACCGTATTCTCATTTCAAAAATCTC
>JAUEKU010174653.1:0-10847 GCA_032274805.1 Gypsophila paniculata
AATGGCTCTGAAAACGTCGATGTTAATCATCGCCATATCACTTGCGCTAATGGTGGATACAATTCAATGCGACGCGGCAGAAGAAACGAAAGTGAAAATAGTGCGTGGGAAGAAGATGTGCACAAAAGGGTGGGAGTGTCCCACAATGTCACCACACTGTTGTAACGAAACAATATCCGACTACTTCCAAGTTTACCAATTCGAGAACTTGTTTTCGAAACGAAACTCACCCGTTGCCCATGCTGTTGGCTTTTGGGATTACCAAGCTTTTATTGTTGCTTCTGCTGATTACCAGCCACGTGGCTTTGGGACCACTGGTGGTCATCTTATGAGTATGTTGGAGGTTGCTGCTTTTTTCGGTAATGTCGGCGCCAAGACTTCTTGTAAGTTGCCTTTTTTCTTTTGTCCACGATTATACATCTGATGTAATACATTTCAATTCTAAAGTTTCTGTCAAGTGACCATCTCAACCAAAACCTTAAGGTGATGGTTGGTGTCCCAAGATCGTTTATATACTCTGATACCATGTCAAGTGACCATCTCAACCAAAACCTTAAGGTGATGGTTGGTGTCCCAAGATCGTTTATATACTCTTAACAGTTTCTGAGTTCAAAATACTCGGAAACTTTATATTTGAACTCGAAATAAATTTTAAGTTGATAGATCTGTATCACTGTATGAGATCTTTGGATTATGTGACATTCATAAGCGAAAAGAATCTTGTGATTTTCACGATTAGTAGATCATAGCACCAGTTGTACTACAACTGTGATTTAGTTGATTTTGAGTTTTTTTTTTTTTTTTTTTTTTTTTTTTTTTTTTTTTTTTTTTTTTGTCGTGAAGTTTGTGTGCTTTGATTTAAAGTGTTTGACCTAATTTACATAAATGTTTATGCTCACAAACTTACAATTTAGCTTTGAAACTCGTAAATGCTCAGAAACTTTACATAAAAGATTCAATTAGAATTAGGTTGGTTGTATTTACATCGGTGGTATAATGGTATTTGTGTGGGACTTCTTCGGAACATATAAGAGAAAATATAGTCACATATTCACATAGCATCTTATTTGATTTCTGTATACGAATACAGTTAATGAATTATACATCTACATACATCCGTCTCAAACTTATTGAGCTTTTACACGGAAGTAATTCAGCTAGCTTACAAACTTGTTTGAGCTATTTTATTAAGTTGTTGACTCGACAACTTTGTGACATAGCTAAACAAGAACCACAACTTTGTGTGAAAGCTCAAAAAATTTGTAAAATAGCCCAACAACTTTGAGACAGATGTATGTACATTCGGCTGTACTAATCCTTTCTTCCATATGCATAGAATAAAAATATCAAAATTTTAATAATTTTCAATGATGCGTAAGTTAAAGATGTAAATATGTACATCAACAAGTGTGTCGTACATCATATACCATTTGGACTTGAATGAAGGCACCACTTTCAAACTCGTAGCTGGAAGTTATGGTTAGTCAAAGGTTTTTAACGGATTAAACTTTAATTATTCATTGCTATGAGTTTATAAAGTGATGTGAATCGAAGACTTTGTAAAGACGAACAATTTGAAAAAAAATTACCGTTTTCTGAATATGTAATCAAGCGTTATGGTTGATCAAAGTTTTTTGCCGCAAAAAGAAGGGTAGAAGTGAGAAAACAAAATAATAAAAGGGTAATAGTGGGAAAATCGTTGATTTGTTTTTGTTATTGTGTTTGGGTTAGGTGATTCGTATATAGTGAATTATCCAACTCATATGTAAGAGCGAAGTGATATTGTGTATGAGAAGATGAGAATCTTCTAACTTGGATCAGATCGGTTGAGGTTCAAATAACTTCAGAATAATTTGGGGTTGTATATTTTGAATTCGGATTAGTTTCGATTCAATTCGTGGTGAATTATTTTCCAGTTAACATTTTAGGTTGGTCATTTCAAGTCTATGGTCGAATAGTAGCTCAAATATTTTTGGTTTATTTCAGATTTGGTTTGATTTTGATGGACTTCTTATGATTTGTATTGAGTAAGTATTTTGAGGTTATGATTAAATTCTTATTATTTTCATGCGGTATGTTTGACTTTAGATCTTAATATCAGATCGATTTTCAATGAAGATGTTTTCATGCATTTGATTTCGTTTTGTAGTTGACTTAATCTACGGTTGATACGCATAATAAGCTGATAGTTGAGTGGTCAATTCAGTGCCTCATGATTTCTACAAGTTGTGATCTTAAGCTATTGTTTATTTCTTGTAGCTAGTCCTTTGATTCGTTGCATTTAGAGGATGGATGAATTGAGATCCATCCTCGTTGATGGCGTTCTTTGGTTTTAGCTCATGATGGCGTTCTTTGGTTTTAGCTCATGATGGCGTTCTCGTTGAACTAGAGAGCTTCCTCTTATTACAGAGTGTAAAGTAGTAGTCATACAATTCAATGGTTCGATGCAATTTTCAATCCAGGTCATTTGGGAACACCCTCTCCGTATCATCTCCGTCTTACTGATGTAAATCTTTTGTTTAGGTGGTTATAATGTTGCCACTGGTGGACCAACAGCTTGGGGACTTTGCTACAACAGGGAATTGAGCCCAAGCCAAAAATACTGTGATGAGTTTTACAAATACACTTACCCATGCACTCCTGGAGTCGACTACTTTGGCCGAGGAGCATTGCCTATCTACTGGTATGTGTCTACTATGTGAACATTGGCTTGATATACTCTGTTTCTTATGCTGCGATCTGCGTATGTACTCTAAATTTCAAAACAAGGTATGACATGAAGCTGCCTGCTTTTTTGATGTATGATAGTGAGCGTTTGTTTCTGTTGTCGTATTACACCGTGATGGTTACACTTCACTATCTGATGATGGCTGATGCTTATTCCAGGAACGTAAATTACGGAGCTACAGGAGAGGCACTGAAGGTGGACCTTCTTAACCATCCCGAGTACATTGAGCAGAATGCTACACTCGCCTTCCAGGCTGCTATTTGGAGGTGGATGACGCCAATCAAGAAGGGACAGCCATCAGCTCACCAAGCTTTCACTGGAGACTGGAAGCCAACCAAGAACGATACCTTATCAAAACGTTTCCCTGGTCTTGGCACAGCAATGAACGTCCTGTATGGAGATCAACTCTGTGGTCAGGGTGAAGATGTGGAAGAGATGAACAACATCATCTCTCACTACTTATACTATTCCGACTTGATGGGTATTGGTAGGGAGAAAGCTGGACTTAACGTCTCTTGTGGCCAACAAAAGGCTTTTAACCCGACCAGAGCCCCACAGACCGCATCTTTATAAGCTCCATAGGTACTGTACTACATTGTATTCTTTTACAAATGATCCTCCCCAGATAGGCGATATCATCAATAAGCCGAAAGTCATCCTAGATGTTTCTGGGTGATGGAATACGCGTGTTTGGTTCTGCTCGACTCTTAAAGAGTAGAAAGTTGTTAAAAGTTTGAAGTGAACATCTATAGTCGAAGATTGATTTCCATTCAATTGTGTGTGTTATTTTAAATCATGTAATTGTATCATATTGGATGTGTAAAAAGATTTTTGGTGGATATATGTGATATCTAAGTTGTGTTGTATGCAAGACTGATCGTTTCACCAAACAAAATGCAACATCGATATCCTTGTGTTTGGCATTTGGGCGGGTTGAGTTCGGGTTGTGCAGCCCAAGAAAGTATGTGTGGGTTGTACGGGAGTGTTCATAACCCGTACCTTTTGGGCCTGTACTGGCCTGATTTTTGAGAGACGAATTTGTATGATCCAAAATTTCTAATCTGTAAACTCACTAGAAAATTAAAATGTCTGAGCACATTGGTTTAACAACAAATAACAAAATGCTGTTGAAAGTTAAGTAGGGTTAGTCATAGTTAAACCTATTATGCGGTTGGGTTTGGTCGAATAACTTTGGGTCCCTTTTTTTCTAACCAAAAGTTATCAGGTCACTTTAAGTCGGTTATTCCAAACCTCTAATATTATTCAGTTTATAAATATGATTTTTCTATAATGATTTATATGGTAAGAATCTCACATATAAATCACTTTTATCACTTTTATAACTTTTATCATATTATTATGGTCACATATTATTTTTGTAGGAAAATAGAGCATTAAATCACTTATATCATTTCCAATCAATAGATAAAGAATTTTAATTTTTATTTGTTAACAAATTTGAAAGTTGATTACCAATTTATCACAATTTAGGTAGAGGCAAAATAAATTTCTCATCTTTTGTTTACGAAAAAAATTATTTTTTATTTATTTTTTCGCAAGTATATTTGAGTTGATAAATTTTAAAACTTGTACATCATACAAACCTTTAACCCTCCGTAAAAATATTTTCAACTATAAGAAGTGTCCATATGGACATATGCTACCCTTGCAATTTACAACTGTGCATGTGGGTACCTTCTTTTTTTAACGAAAAAAACTTTGACTAACTATAGCTCATAATTACAGGTTTGGAATAGCATAATTTATTTTTTAATTGATCATCTGAACAAAATCTTTGATTTGGAAACAAAATGGCCATATTTTGAATACGTAACCATGAACTTTGATTAGTCAAAACAAACTCTAATTGACCATATATCTTAATTACAAGTTCAAAAACTAAATTAGTCTTTAAGTTGACCTTTTTATGAGATATATACAACTTTGGGGAAAAAAATATTTACCAATTTCTGAATTCGTTATAACAAATTAGTATCCGCAAAAGTTTTGCAGCTCAAAAAGGGGTACCACACGAGTTGAGATCATTTATTTCACATCTATATCTTATCTCATGTTCCATTACGTTATTTATAATCACATTGATGATATAAAATATTTATGATGTATATTAGAAAGGTAATGGAGTTAACAGCACTATAAAGGATCTCAAGTTTCACAAAATATTGACTTTTGGACCCAAACTTTAATTTGGGAGCTTTGAGGACCTCTTTTTACTTTCAAGACAATTATACCCCTACATATTACTCCCTCCACACCACATTGTTTGTCCCACTTTCCTTTTTGGGATAATCCACAATGTTTGTCCCATTTTTAAAGTTTCTTTATTTGGCAAAAAAACTCTTTTATATTTACAAAAATACCCTTAATTTTTCTTACTTTTCATTATTTTAATCACTCAACCCCACTTGTTTAGCCTATCTATTATTTAACAATTACATTTGTGGGTCCTTATTATTAGTTTAATAGTATTCCTTAGTTATTGTGCCCAAACCAAATGGGACAAACAATGTGGTGTGGAGGGAGTATTATATTATTAGGCAAATCAGGTACACGTCTCAAAAAATTATTTTCGAAATTTGAATTAATTCGTAATCACACTGCAGGTATTCTTGATTTTGATTTTTTAGTTCATTTTCATCGTTTTCCTGTTTATTGATCGATTAATCATCAGTTATTCCTTAATTTGCTCTATTATTGTTCATTTCGACGCTTCTTTATATGATCGCTATATATTCTACTACGGTTTATTTTATTGTTTTATTTAATTATTACGTGTTGATTGTTTTACGTCATTTAATCCTTATTATTTGCAGTAATATTTCTAATTTGTTCAATTTGTTGTCCGTCCTTTCATTTTTTTCGATTTTAGATTAGGTTACTGGTAATTTCTCCAAAAAATTTGCTGCTGTACACGGTTATGACTCATTTTCATGTTCGAATAATTGATTTACCTCGCAAATGAAGTTATTGTTACTTTACGAATATCGCAATTTAAATTAGGTCATGTCAATTTATGATGATATTCATTGTGATTTATTTAGTTATATTAGTTTCATTACAATTGCACCGAAATATTGTTATTTCATTGTTCATCTCTGAGATTGTGACTATATACCGATTCTTGTGCATCTTTTATGTTATCACAAGACATATGTGGTGGAACTCTATGTTTTTGTCGGCTTTGTTGAATGTATCTAAGTTTTATGTTGTCCGATTTTATGCTACTTGTAGTAATATGTTGATGGTGCGTAAGTTTCCATAATAATTTCGGTAGAATTGGGAAGGATGATTTTATTGGTGTGATGCTAATCGTATAGGTATGTAATTCTAATTGGTGTGATGCTGCTTGTCAATAGTTTTGATCTTAACTTTCTACAAAACATATTGATCTTAACTTTCTGCTCAGAAAAATGACCTACCTTCTGTTTAACTCAATTTTCTAGCAATAAGTTAAGTTTCTAAAACTAGTATACTCTATATATGTTGGGGTGTTCTATACTTCTCTTCCTCTCGAGTTTTGAGTTAGGTGTACGCTAGATGCTTCGTGTATTGGTTTTGTCAAATGTTAACAATCCAATATTTGCAACTTGTATAGATTTCTTCAATGCAACAAATCTATTACGGATCGGAGTATGTACTTGGGTTGTTAAATTTAGCTAAGAATCTATGATGAAGTAATACTGTCAGTATAATGCTTGTAGGTTAGCATTACTCCTTGTGGATAAGTAAATAATAATGGAGACTTAGAATGGATTGAGAATGGATGGTGTTTGATCACTTGGACGCTAGAGTACTGAGACTAGCTCGACCCCATCCATATATGAAGAGAACATAAAACATCAAGACAAACACCAAAAGCGACGAGTAATGTTTTTTGGCTAATTCATGTTATTATACATGACTTGGCTAATATCTATTATTAGTACATATGACTTGTGCATTTTGGTTATTCTTGAGATGTTGGTGGTTAACGTTCAAGTGGGGGCTTGAATATGAGATACTGTTATTCTTGAGATGTTGGTGGTTAGCTCGACTAGAAACTGAAGACCTCCTCTGCACCTTTATAGTATAAAGAGTTTGTGTATGCCGCCAATTACCAACATCCTCGAAGAAAACAACTAAGGCGCGCAACCAGTGCGCAGCCTAATAAGGATAGTAGTAGCGATATTTTGTAGGAATTGACGGTCCTGAGTTGATTCCGGAGCTATTTTAGAGATATCAATCATGTTCGGATGGGAAGCTATGAAGATTTCGGCCAATTATGGCCAAGAATCAAGAATAAATGCACTTGGGCTCAAATTAAGCTCTACCCAGCCGAAGCCCAGTGAGCTACTTCAGTGCTCGGCCGAGCGGATCTGATGTTTCCGTATTTCGCGATTATGCGTTTTATTTTATTTAAGTTAATTATTATTATTATTATTAAAAGTGTAATTTATTACGAATTCTATTAAGTTATAGAATATCTTCCTTATTAGTTATTATTATGGAAGTCTAATATTTGTAGTATTAGGTTTAGTAATATGGTATTTTTCCATAAGACTTGTAGTTTTAGCTATAAATAAGAGTTGTCGGGAGAAGTCAAAGAAGACCGAACCATAATACAATTTTATTAGTAGTTCTTTTTCAAGCTTGGAATATTGTTAGTATTAGACAAGAGATTAGGATACCTAGCATACCCTTCTACCACGCTCAATCGGGATCTCGCCACCATTGACACCACCACCGCCGTTTCCACAACCATTAAAGGTATGTCTCCACTACCCTATGTTTTATTACTATTGATGAACAATCCCCAATCAAAATTATTGAAATCGAACTGGGGATTCTAGGGTTAGATAGATATGGTAATTATGCAATTGATATGTTTAATTAGTTATGGGCGAAACAATTTTATCAAGAAAAAGAACCCAGAAATCGTTTCATTATCATTGAAATTGTGTGAAAAAATCGGTTCTGCTATACCTGACCGAAAAATAATTTCGGTTCTGCCGATACCGGACCGATTTAAGTGATGCTTAGTACAAGCGAAATGTAATACTTTTTTTTCCCTTTGTTAATAGGGTTCCAGTTGGGGGCTATTTCAAAAGAGCTGCAATCCATTTTGCGTACGAACCATCAAGATGGCAGACCCTACCGAGGACAACTGCTTAATTGAGAATAATAAGAATGAACAAGGTATACTCAGTGTTGCTTAGTAGATTTCGGGTGGTAAGTGCCTCTGGACACGTTTTGTGGTTTAATGTTTTATGAGCTTTGTTGTTTGTGCAGTATGCAGCTCCATTTGGAAACCATTGAAGAAGAACAAATTCCGTAAAAGAACCGTGGTTGACAATGAGGAGGATGATGAAGATAAGAGTTATGCTAAAAGACTATCCAAAGCTGTGACCGATTACTCTAGAGATGCAACAGCTCTTAAGCAAGCGAAGGAGGCCTTAAAAGGCAAGAACAAGCCATCTGGGGATGAGATGTTATTTAAGGGTATGAATCGCTACACATATTCCAGGGCTTTTTTTCGCCACGAGCAGATCGTTGCTGCTATGAAAGCTGGTGGGTTATTATAAGTATCATTTAATTTTTTTTTGTGTATCTTTAATTTAATTCCAGTTTGAGGTCACCTCATACGATGAGACAACTAAAATAACTTAAAATGACCCCATTTTTTAAACCTTAACCCTGGGATGGGTTCACCATTCCCCTCCTAGGGTGTCTTTTTTTTTTTTTTTGCTTTAAATAGAGTGTCTCATACGATGAGGTGGCCTCACCGTAGAATTACTCCGACTTTAAAGGTAGTATTATTGCTCATGCTATTTATCGACCAATCAATTCTTTTTTTCTGTGGTCGACTAGAAGTTAAGAAGATCTAGGTTGTTGGACAAGAAGCCTCAGACTTGATATGCTCATACAACAACACTACCCCACTGCCTAGAAGGCTCCTGGCTCCTGCCTGTGGTGGGCTCGTATGTATGCAACATTTCCCATGTGCTGAAATACACATAGAAATTATTGATGAAAAAGAAGCACAACCAATTTAGCAAACATTTTGCTTTATTCCTTCATACTCCAAAGCCAAAGATTGGTGAATCTTTTGCTCTGTTGAAAATGGAAATAAGCTTAATAAATTGAGTTGCATTGTCGTCATGGGTATCTTTCTTAGACACATATGTGTGGTTTTTTCATTGTCTCATACTGTTAATAGTATTATTGGATGATATACTGGCATACTGCTATTGAATGATGTGCAACCTTGTAGATATTTAGCTCTCATTTTTCAGGTGTTTGCATCACGCTAACAACTTGTTTTCCTCTTGTTCAATGCAGCATTACTCCATGAACAAAAAAGTGCTTTGTGTGAGACCAGCCTTTCGGCGGAATCTTCAACACTGCCATAGAGATACGTAAAAGAACGGCTGCAGGCAAAAAATAATGGTTCTTTTACATTCCCACTAGTTTAGTTTCTTTTTCTCCAGTCGCATAGCTGAGGTGCAAGGCTTTTGCTGAAGGGTCTTATTGTTTTAAGGTTTTTTTTTTTATACTACAGTTTCCAGCCGTTACCATCGAGTTCAGTAACGTATACCACCTTGAGATGTACTCCACTTGGAAATGATAAATGCGCATACAAATTACTTTGATTGGAGTTTTAGCTTTTGACATCATTGCTGAACCTGTGTGTATCACAATGGTTGACAAATCTCATTTGACTTCATAGTTACATTGGTGTGCATGTTACAAAACAATCAGCTAGAGTTTTCCTTTTTGTTTAAAGGCATCTGGAACCTAGATTCCTATATTTTTGACGTCAAACTCTGAGTTTCATCGCCTTAGAGGTTAGCTAGATTGTCTCTTTACCAATTTATATGTTTGATTTGCTTCCATGTCGTATTTATTGAGCCATGAGTGCCCATTATCGAAATTATGAACTGTTTTGCATTGTTACCGATTTCTGATGGCTTGAGTTATGATGCGTTAATTGTCTTTTGGACACCTAAATTTTGATCATAATATGTTAGTATCATGTTTAGGAGGATTTGTAATGGGTACGTGTGTAGGCTCGGGAAATCGAGCCTAAACAGGTTGTGTTCACCATGTTCGGTACAGCTCAAGTACTGTGTTTCTGGGTCGACTTTGAGTGTTCATAACTGGAGTTGTAGAACTCGATTTTGGGTCATTTTGGTCTTGAATCGTTCGTCATGTTGCCCTCTATCTATACGTATTTAGTTTGTCATATGGGTAGGTGTGTGGGCTCGAGAAATCGAGCCACAAGGTGACCATAACCCCACGGACTGCTCTGCTTTGGCAGTGTTCAGGTACCATCTTTGGACATCTATTTCTCCTTGTGTAGTACTTCGTTTTGGGTCGGGTTTGTCCCCCTTTTGGCACTCTATCCGTACGTATTTGGTTTGTCTTAAGGGTCGATGTGTGGGCTCGAGAATTTGCTCTGCGAACAGGCCACATAACACGTTTTTCTACTGTTCTTATAGCGTGTACTATTCATTCGGTTTTGGTCACTGCACAATTATTTTCAAATGGCCATATCTCCTCCGTTACTTGGCCAATTTTCGCGTACGACCTACCGTTTTTAGCTAAGAGGATAACCTTTCACCTTAAGTTGGTTTCACTTGAATATCTGCTTCTCAAAGTTGACCTTAAATTCAGACTCTTAGATTTTGGGTGGTTTTGGGTTATGGACTTTGGTTGATTGGTCATAAATGCTCATCTTATGATTATTAAACTTGTTAATATGTTCATTTTAATATATTATATAAATGGGTTAAATGTATAATATCATTTAAATAAGATTTTTTCGAAAATAAGTACCTATTATATACACATTTTTCAAAATAAGTACCTTATATAAAGCTTTTTAAAAATCAGCATTTAAAAGTTGTGTTTTTTTTTTTTTTTAAATCAGCACCATTAACCCAGATCAGTGGGTTTATTTCAAGTTTTTTTTTTTTTAAAATCAGCAGAGGAATTCGGGTTGTACTTCTTAATGGCAGCTGCATAATCCCAAACTCTTGCATATTGGTCATTTGAATTACCAAATATTGCTAATTTTGTTCATGCTCTTGCTAACCAACACTTATCGTAACTAACTTCA
>JAUEKU010174664.1:0-10840 GCA_032274805.1 Gypsophila paniculata
CTCCAAAATGAATCCGGACCATCGAAAAGAAATGGAGAGGGGAAATGGAGAGGGAGAACTGGAGAGAATTCTCCCCCCATGTTGATTGCCGGCTCCTTAATTAAAGTGGGTTCTTTGAGCCTGATGTCCTCAATTTAGTTGAATAAATACATCTCACCCAATTAATTGCGCAAAATGCGGCAGACTCGTTCCATGATTTCCATTTTGCTTATAATCCAAAAAAGCATGGACTTCCTTTTTGGCCTTTAGTTATTCCGATAAGCTAACTATTGCAAGCTACACTTTGTGAAATTGATAAATAATAATAAAACGTTTGTGAGAAGTCTATGAATTGCACATCAAGGAGCACATCAAGGAGAAGGAGAAGCTTATACAGTACAAAATTTCTTATCATGGGGACACGGGGTATTAGTTCTCGATTGCTAATTCTCCCTTTATTTTGTGGCGTGGGAATTGATTGCCATAGGCAAAAATAGGAGGTCAAGGGAATTGAGGTACTAAAGTGGGTTAGTCTTTTATTCTGTCATATCTTCTTTCAATTGGGGTTTCTGGGTTGGTCCTGTTATTGGTTGCCCATCGGCAGGTTTGAGAATACTTCCTTGTAGACGATGTTTTTGGTGTGTCCTTTGTGCACTTGGGTTGTGTCGTCAATGAATATCTTTAGCCCCTCAGGTGATGTTGTCCTCGATGCGGCGACATATAGTTGGCCGTGACTGAAGACGGGCTTTGGCAAGAATACCCCACATGTGTTAGGGACTGCCCTTGGCTCTTGTTTATTGTCATTGCGTAGCATGGCCTTAGTGGGTATTGGGTCCTTTTTAATACGAATGGTATCTTTGTGTCTGTTGTTGTCATTACAATCCTCGGGATGAGTACCCGGTTCCCTGTCTGTGCACCTGTTATTATCTTTGCCTCAACAATGTGGTTGCCTAGATTGACGATTGTCAGTCTTGTCCCGTTGCATAGCCCTTTTGCCGGGTTTATGTTTCTGAGCAGCATGACAGGCATTCCCAACTTCAGTTTTAACTCATGGTGTGGTAAACCCTGCAGGTGGAGGATGTTGAGGTATTCAGTCGGGTATGCTTCATATTGATCGTTGGAGTCGGTGGAAGACGTGCAGATCTCATCTGAGCTCCTGTATACTTTCATTTCGCCGGGTAGATCCTTTGCCATGTATTCGTTTATGGAATCTGCCGTGTCATTTAATGGGGTTAGTATTGCCCTCTCTCGTAGGTAATCTTCATTGTGACACATCTGCTTGAAATTTGGATATATTTGGTCCACAGCTGTTTCCATTTTTAGTTGTCCCGTGTTTGCAAGGTGTTGTTCTGGAATTTGTATCCATGTCGCTTCTGTCTCACCGTGTTCAGCCTTGGCCTTTAGTCTGCCGTCGCCCATTGCTAGTAACCACTCGTTGAACTCTTTGTTTTTCTTTTTTTTACCTGAATCCTCACTGTCCTCGTTGACTCGCATGCTTTTTTTGAGGGTCACCACTTCGCAGTCATTCCATATGTATGATCTATTTAATGATGCTTGGACAATGTCTTGTCTTGTTCCTTTAGCAATTATTGGTAGTACTTGTCTGAAGTCCCCTCCTAATAGGACGACCTTCCCTCCAAACAGTTTTGTCTTTGCTACTTGGTCCTTGTATCCAACTATGTCCCTTATTGTTCGGTCTAATGCTTCAAAGGCGTGTCTGTGGTCCATTGGCGCCTCATCCCATATTATCAAGCTTGTCTCCTGTATTAATCCAGCCAGTTGCGTCTTTTTGGGATATGTTGCATGTTGAGTTATCAAATAACTCTATGGGTATTTCGAATCTGCTGTGTGCTGTCCTTCCTCCCGGTAGTAATAGTGATACAATACCTGCTCAATTTTGACATGATATTTTGTTAGATTCCTTTTTGTCTTTTTAAAGAAACATTTATGTTCCCTTTTTTTTTTTTGGTTTCTTACTGTGTAGTTGTATTAGTCCACTTTTTTTTTAATCCTTGTTATTTATTACCTGATGATGCAACATTTAGGACTATTTTTCCTTCTGCTCTTAACTTTGCGGATATTGTCCTGTAGAGGAATGTCTTTCCCGTGCCTCCGTGTCCGTATAGGAATAGCACTTTCCCAGTGTCTGTCTGTACTGCTTCTATTACTTTTTCATACACCATTTGTTGTTGTTCGTTAAGTTGGTTCTTTTTTTCAATCCATTCTTTTGTCTGCTGTTGTTGGTCATACATTCGCTCGTCCCTGATGAGCTTGTTATCCATGCCTTTTGTATATTCGATTGTTGGCAGGGGCATGCCTCTTATGTCCTTTAGTGTTTTTCCGTATCTCATAAGTATTCTGTCGATTTCTATTAGTGTATATGTCTTCTTGGCCTCCTCAGTTAGTACCAGTCCTGGATGCTGGAATATTATTCTTTTCTGTCTCTCAATATCATCCGACAGCATCTCGTAGCTTCGTTCCCACAGCATTTCAATGTCGGTTACTTCGCAAAATAATATTATCGTCACAAACAGTTCTCGTAATTGTGCGGGCATGGCTGTTCTGTTTGCCTCTTCTAAGGCGTGGTGCCATTCCTGATCGTCTTTTAGTAAACCCATTGCATGGCATGCTTCTTTGTATGTATTGTATACCTTTCCCTCGACTGTCCTTATCTCTTCGAAACTGGTTGCCCCCTTAACGATGTTTAGTAGGAGTCGTAGATAGTAGCGTTCTCTTGCTGTCGGGTGGACGTATGCCACCCTCCCTATGGCTGTTCGTTGTTGTCTTTTCTCCCACCCGCCGTCCCACACATACTCTGTTGGGAATTGTGCGTAGGTTAGTTTCCGCGCCTCTGGGTGCACTTTATTTGCACTCATCCACCCCGTCAGCATCGTTTCTTTTTCGTGGGCTCTTTCTATGACGACGTTTATATTCTCGAAGTCTTTTAGTACTACAGCTTGCTCCCCTTCTAAATGTATCGGTAATCGTATCACAGCGGGGTTTCTCTCTTGGATTTCGAACTCGTAGATTCTCCATGCTGACTCGCTGGCCGATAGGTATCTACAGTCCAGGTACGACTTTATTTCGTCTTCCTCGTCACCGCCGATTACCATTGTTGCTTTGTCTGGCCCTTTTAGTATATATTTGAAGAGGTATTTTATTGCGCGAGCTGTGTTACACCATTCAACATTGATGTGGGCGTCAAACATTAGTAGTAAACCTGGATTATAGGGCACAATGTAGCTGTTGTCTAGGCGGTGTTTTCCTTTTTGAATGAACCTGTGTTGTTGTTTCCCATATTATATTTTGTAATTTAATGACATGTTGAAATTAGAAAAGGTTATGTTGTGTTGCTTACCTGTCATTATCTCTTCGTCGATACCTTGGGAAGCCGTTCCCGTCAATTGTCGTCTCTGTGTTGTATGGCTTTGGGAATTTCTTGGTGCATGTGTTATTTAGCATACATGGGCATTTTGGGTTAGCGTTTCCACATGGGCCATGGACCATGTATTTTGATACGGCCTCGTACAGGGCTGGTTCGGATTCCTTGTCTGGAATCTCGGCGTGTATTATGGTGTCGATATATCGGGGTGACATCTCCACCTCTGCACTCTTCAACCACAGCAGTATGTGTGCGTGTGGGAGCCCTCTCTTCTGAAACTCGATTGTGTATACATCTGTGGAATTAGTGTAAACAGTTTTATTTGATATTACAACAAATTGTATTTGAATTAGTTGTGTCATTTAACGACAACCTGTTTTGTTTTCTAAAAGTACCTGCTATGTCGGTTCCGAAGTAGTGTTCCTCTTTTTCTTTGAGGCAATCCATTAGTTGCCTGAGTTTTAGTCTAAATACCCTTGCTACAATGTCTGGCCTGTCCTCTGTCCTCTGACCTGGTATATGGTTTAACATATCTTCGACTTCTTGCCATTTTGGGTTTGCTGTGAATGTGATGAACAAATGGGGGTTCCCGAACCATCTGCAGATGGCCATGGCATCTTGGTAATTTTGTTGCATGTACCTTGGACCGGCTGTAAACGAAGCGGGTAGTATAATTCGTTTTCCAACCGCTGCGCTTCTGTAATCTCCCTTGTTCACAGCATCACATAGGTTGTTTAACATCTCACACCGTAGGTATGGCTGGTGGAATCTTATATAGTTGAGCCTCTGTGTTTCTATTGCAGAACAACAATCTACCAAGAACTGGTGTAATAGTCTGCCGCCACGTAGCAGAGCATACCCCTCGTCCGTCCTCTGCTGTAGTCTGTAGGCATAGTATTCCCTTATGGTCATGCATTCTTTCTTGCCACGCTTTTTGTTGTTTTGGACGGAATAAGGTATTTCTAAGTGGAAGCTATCCTCCCCATAGGGGAATAAGAGCGGGTATTGTAATGCCATGAATAATGGGTGTATCTCTGTTATTCTTTGGAAACCATCCGTTTTGTGTTCGATTATTATGTCTCTGCACCTGGCGCTTCTACGTCTCCTACAATTAATGCTGCAATCTCGGGGGCTGTAGGTTTGTTGTAGGTTCTGTCTGTGTTTTTTCTTTCGGACAATAGCCTTATTGATAAATTGAGTTCCTTATGCTGGGTGATCCGTTGCTGTGCCGTGCGGAAAGTCTGGACTAATGGGTTGTGTTCGTTCAGCATCTCTCTTAGCCCAGATATGATTTGAGTGTCCATCTTATCTTCCCCGTCACCCGGACATACCGCGTTTGCCCTCATCTCTATTTCGACTGATGAATCGTACATGTATAGTTGTATGAAGGCAGGGTTGCGATCGGGCGGTGGTAGGAGTGACCCTATGAAATGGCTGTTCTGTCCACTAATCCTGAAAGTATACGGGCCCCGTGTTTTGTTAATTTCGTGATCTATAGTTGCTCCCATTGATGTGAACGCGTAGCACGAATTGTACATCCGTATTTGTTGTCTGAACTTCCTTCTGACCTGTCCCCCTTTTGTGTAGTCCAACAGGTCCATCAAGAACTCTGGGGGGTCTATTATTTTTGTTAGTTTTATTCTCCCATCCCTGCAGCACATATTGAAGTTGGTGCGTTTTGTTGTGCTGGTGCTCTGAACTCTTTCTTCGTACCACATTTTTGCGTTGCACCTCGTACATATGTACTCTGGGTCACTTAGGCTTACATATGTTATAGTTGAGCTGTAGTTGGTTGTACTCGGTGTTCCGTTTTCAGTCGTTGAATTAAGGCTCTTTGTTTCTTAGCTGCGTTTAGTATTTTGCGTCGTCTTCTCCTTTTCCTACATATTTCTGCCCGTGTTGTTTGTTGTGTTAGTTTGCCAGCACCAATTGGATTTGTTCCTGCATTGTTTCGGTGAAACGTTGTTGTATCTGTGGTCTATGTGATTTGTTAAATGTTTACTAACGTATTTTAAAGAGTTTCAGGGCATACCATTTTCGTTGGTTGCACCTTTTTGCGTTTGCGAAGCCGGCAACATGATTACTTCGTCATGCATATGTTCTTTGTCTTTTCTTTGTTTCTTTGCAGCGTTTACTGGTTCTTGTTCTTCCCTCGTTGATGTGCATATTCTGATCATTTTTTCCATTGCGTTGTTTGTTCTCCCTGCTCCATTGTTTGTGTACTCCGTGTCTATTGTTGTTATTCTTTGAGTATCTGTTTGCGTAGATCTTATGTCAGGGGTCCTATGACTACATGATCCATGTTCTAGGGTGGCCGTTGCGCCGTGTCCCCTTTTTGCCCCTCTGCTTGCTTTTGTCGCTTTTCTTGGTTGTTCTATTACCCCATTATCTTCATGTGTTGTCGGCCCTGTACGTCGACCATGTTAAAAGGGTCTATAATGTTATATCTGGTTTGAATTTGCATCCTGATTGAGGATTTCTTTATAGAATTCGGAAACTACTCTTGGACATATATACTAATAAATTGAGACCGTAGTCAATTTAAGATTGGTCTTACCTTGTTGTCGTTTTGTTGTTTGTGTTGCGTTTGTGTCTACACCAGGTTGTTGTCCATTTCGGTTTTTCGGAGGCCTTCCCATTGAAGTTGATTCGGGTTTGCTTAGTTGGGGATGTTTTATAAATACAGTTGAATCGTTTCGTTGTTTTTATATGGTTCCCCATAGTTTTGTTAGGTTTTTGTGTTTCACTTGGAATTGGACTTGTTTATTTGGTAGTCTTTGTTTCCCTAACTGTATTTGTAAACTTCCTACTATCATTCACGTTTTTGGAGAATACTAATTTCCATACTTCGAAATAACATGCAGGTGTTCTATTTGGATCTGGGCATTTGATGTTGAGGTTTGTTGTTTGTCCGTATGCCTTTCTGTTTGTTTTGCGTATCATTTTTGTATTGGTGCTATAGAATATCATACAGCAAGTCGGTTCGTTTGTTGGTTTAAGTTGTATCCAAAGTCATGTTTCACTCATTTAGCTACTATATTCGGTTGTTCGTATTGTTTGCGAGTCACATGCTGGCATTACGTGTCTCTATTGTCTTGCAGGTGTTTTTAACAAATAATAAAACCCACTTATCAATCATGTGCCCTAGATGTTATAATTTGATGTTAGCATTGTTGCTATTTAGCGGTCTTGGGTTATGAATCCTAATGAACCAAGTATCACTCCCGTGACATCTTTAACCGAATTGTGAAGTGTAAAAGGGATACTTCGGGAGTCAACTGCAATAAAGTACCTTGCAATAATTTATACTACAACTACTCTATATTTTCAAATAAAGAACCGTTTTTGTTGACTAAAAATATGTGCCTTATTTAATTTATTTGTCTTCTTCTGCTTTAGCCTACAGTAATTTAAGAATAAGAATAACAGTAGTGTGTGACTTAGTTGCAATCTACTCCTGCTGTTCGTCTTGTTTGTCTACAGATATTAGTTGGGACTGCCTTGTTCGGGAAATATGGGCTTCAAACGATATTGTAAGTCATACTTCACAACTGTATTTCATACTTTACAACTCTGTAACTTAGGTTCCATATAATCATGGTGGCATAATTGGTATTTAGGAAATTCAGTGAATGATGTAAACTTTGAAAACTGTTTAAACTGAAACATTAATAATTGTAGCGTCAATCGCTATTGATAGTGTGTAACTCCAGTTACATCTCTAAAGTTAAATAGAAGTCTGTAAGCAATACCTTCAAAAACAACTAAATCTAAATTTTCTTGGAATAAATAATACTAAAACTACTCTATGCTGTGTCTTAAATCTCCGTCTGTGTTGATTGATCTTCTCCGTCATTGTTGGTGACTTGTTAATGGATAGCCATTGGTGTCTACTGGCGTTTAGCCTGCATTAAATTAAATATCGGTTTAAACTCATAAGATTTGGTAGGCCTTTATGGTAATACAATTCTATTTTGCAGGGTTCTTAATTATATTCACAGATAGCACGTACCCTCGGCTTTGCATCTTTCTTGGAGCGGGTTTGCTTTTCAACATCGATGACTTCGTCCGAAGAGACATATGCATGACTGCGTTTGCGTACATTTTTTGGGTCGTCTCCGAGTTGGACCAGTGTAGCACCAACTCCCGTTGCGTTTTCCTCCATCACCTTCACAACAGTGTACGTTTGCTTATCCATATCTTTATGATTGAATTTATCTACTTTGAGTTTGAATAGAAAGCTTTTCTTCTCGAAGGCTTGTCGGATTGCTTTGGGTACGTAACCGACTGTTATATGGTTCCACTTATTTAGGTTCGCAGCCTGCACCAGGGATACGGTTCAGAATTAATGCGTGAATTAAAGTTTGTTAAAGATATAGGAGAGAGTTTGGTTCATGAATTTATATTAATTACCTCGTGCTTCTCTATTTGTTGTGCCTCATGCAAATCACTTGCCTCTTGGTTTATTATCTTCTTTGCTATACTGTCAAACACCGTTAGGATAATAGATCCGGTATCGTCTATGACTTCTAACTCCAGCCTATACCTGAAGCAAACAACATGGTAGAATGTGTGTTTGTTATTTGTCAGATTTAAATAGTAGGATGCAATGCACATATTAGAATCTTAGTTCAATGTGACTTACACCGTTCCTGGTATCTCGACCGGACTTTTACAATAGTCACAGTGAAAAGTTCGCTTCTCCCTCCTTGGCTTCTTATTACATTTGGGGCACGTTGGGTTGAACCAAGGTAATTCGCTCAAAACCTCTTTCACCTTAGCCAAGCAGTAACAGAATAGATCCTGCGTATATGACAAAGAGAAAATTATGGTCATTACTTTATCATGTTCTTCATTAATGCAATATAATCAATAATTTCCGAAAACAACAGCAAATACCTCTTTATATGGCGACTTGCAGTGATCAATGATTTCTGAAATCTTCTTTTTATTAAGTTCTATATCAAGAGCCTTTGGAGCATCTTTTTGGACAACGACAATGTCCTCGTTGGCATCCCTGTTTGATAAAGTTGATTCATAATTTGTATCCGGGTTTCCTTTTCGAAAAAAATAAGCTGATCTATGACTTAGTTACCTTAAGAAGTTGTGTAGCTTGGTTACTTCGGGTATTTCAACGTTGACATAAACTTTTGTTGAGGGTGTTGTGCTTAATTCAATAAAAGCTGAATGTTTCAGGTGCCAAAAAAGAGGAAGAAAAGGGTGAGTACAGGGAATGCGGGATGATGGTACAGTAGGCGCAAAAGGACATACACGGAACATTAAAAGAAAGAACAGGATGTAGGCTATGATTACCTGGTGAATCACCCTTTACTAAAGTCGAGGAAACAACAACGATATACATTCTGCAATCATCACCAAGTTGGGCCTTCTGTTCAAGATAAGAATCACTGAATCTTCCCCATAGACATATCTTCATACGGTTTTTACTGTGTACAAATTAGAGCCCATGTTGTAATTATAGAAATAATAATAGATAATTGTAGGTTAAGAAGCGTAACAGACTAATAGTAACAAAAAACAATTCTGACACAAACCTTTCGTCTTGTATCTTTATAGTAGTGAGTCCAGCCCCATTAGTTTCATTAACAACGACCCCATAGACGTCTTCAAAATAAAAGAAGACGACAATAACGTTAGTTATCATAGTAGAAGTAAAAAGAAAGGTCTAATACATTTTTATTCATTCCCGTGACAGAAAGCAAAAGGATAAAGGATCTACCTATAAGGACCACAGTTTTCCTTCGACGCTGCTCCAGAGTATTTAAAGGTACGAAATCAAATCTATGCTTGCGGATATCTGCTTTGACGCTTACTGGCTGCACAGATGTGTTGTAGAAGAACTTAAGCATAAATTTGCAGTCGCTCACAACTCGATACAGTGCCTTGTTGTCTTCAACCGCAAAGTTTTGAATGTCGTAAACAGCACCTTCAATGAGTTTCTCCTGGAAATCCTCAGCCAAATCACTTTTAATAGATGCATGAATATAACCTCCTTGTTCGTCAATAAGTACCATATCTATGCTTATCAAACTGTCATTATTTCGATGATTGATGACCTCCCATAATCTAGAAACACGAACCCTGATTTTCCAGTTTCTTCTAGTTTTGTTAATGTCGCTCAAAGAACACACATCCATGATGGTTGGTACTTAAGCGTATCTGACTGTTGATATTGATGTTGGAATTGCAGGTTACATAATCCATATTTATACAATGAAGATTGGAAGCTTAATTGAAATATGATTCCTAAATAAAGAAGGGATATGGAGCTCTTTTGGTATATTTGGGAAATTAATGTGTAAATAAAAACAAAAACCTAGGAGACAAAAATAGAGGCTGAGGCTGTTGTTGTTGTAGTCTGACACGTTAACACAGCTTTTTGTCCAGCTGTTGTAGTATTTTGTTAGATTTGGCAAATTATGGTGACAATGAAAACGAAACGTAGCAGGGCAAAAATAGGAGTTAAGGCTATTGTAGTCTAACACGTTAACTATTCCTAAGCCCTTAAGATTATGGTATACGTATTTCAACAAATGTGGGAACTAATCATAAATCCTTTAAAAAAAAAGAGCTTAAATCGTCCAATCATGTAGCTTTAAAAGTCTTTCAAAAAAGCTGGAGTCTCTAATATCGCCCGAAAAAACTCCTCTTTATATATTAACTAGATGTTTAGCCCGTCCGCTGGACGGGCCGTTTCCTTTTTTTTTTTTTAATTAATATTGAACATATTAGTTGCTTTTCTCAAATCAAACTTTTAGTTTAATAATTGTGATAATAATGTTTTTCAATTGTAACGTACTAATAAAGTGAGAATGATGGTCATGTTTGTGTCTTAAGCAATAATCTCTATTACCACATAGTCTAATGAGAGGTTGAACACTAAGTTCTAATAGCCCATATGGTGTTATCGGCAATAATCTAATAGCCAATTGTATTATGAGAGGTGAAACGCTACTTCTATCTAATAGCCCATAAGAGAATCTCCGCAATGTTTAATAGTTCATAGTCTTTTAGAGATACACACTAAATTCTAATAGCTCACAAAGTTGTTACCCGTAATAATATTCTTAAAGGTCATCGTCATATATATGAAAGGTTGAACACTAAACTCTAATAGCCTATAGGGTGTTATCCGCTATACTTTGATAACCTAAAAGAAGTTGTCCACAATATTCTAATAGCCTATATGGTGTTATAGACAATATAACCACAATATTCTACTCCCTCCGTTTCAGTGAAATGTTAACACTTGTTTTTAGCACAAAAAATAAGGTAAGTAATAAAATGTCTAATTTGCCCCTTCTATTAAAACATATTTTATTGTTGAAAGTAGGAGAGAGTGTATGTGGTGGGGTCAAATGAGTTGTAAAGTACCTAAAAGTAGGAGTATAATAGTCTTTTACTCAAATAAAGTTACCAAATATAGAAAGTGTAAACAATTGACTTGTACACCCATAA
>JAUEKU010174675.1:0-10840 GCA_032274805.1 Gypsophila paniculata
TTGTAAAAAAAATATTAATTTTCATTTATTTTTTCTTTAATAATTTTTTTTTTTTTTTTTTTTTTTTTTTTTTTTTTGCAATGATAATCATTTTCATCTAAATCTTCATCTTTTTTACCTCTACTTTTCATTTTTTTCCCCTAACATTTTCATTTTTACCCATCATCCAAATTAACTCTTAATTATAATTTAAATAAAATTCAAATCACCTAAAAAATTTAAAATCAAAATCAAAAATCAAAGTCTCCCTTCATATAATAATTATTTGAAATCTTTATATATTTAACAAATACAAGATTATCGACCCCAAAATAGATCTAATTTTTCAACTTATTTAGTAAGCAAATAAATGATCTCAAACAATGAATAACAATTAGCTTTACTTTAATTATTTTAACTTTTTGATTAGTTTAATATAGGAGCTTACAAAAGTTATGTTTTACATTTTTTAATCTTTTCAAATTTTTGTGTACGTTTTAAAATAATTAGATTTTTAGGTTTTTTTTCAATTTTAAAATTATTGAAGATGAATATGATAAATGATGAATATGATAAAAATGGTGAAAATGATGGCTGGAAATGAAGAAGATTGTTGATTGAGACTTAAGATGATGAAGAAGACGGAAACTTAAACACTTAACTGAAAATAATAGTAGGTTATGGACTTATGGTTAAGAACAATTGGTAGATTTCAGTGCTACCATTGATTTTTTTTTTCTTATTCTAAACAAAAACGTGGAAGTGCAACATGCAAAGGGTCGTAGTTTATTTTATTACTCATATATATTATATTTTTCTATTCCCAACCAACCCCAACAAGAAAAAAAATAATAAAATAAAACAAAACGTGGAAATGAAACATGGAAAATGTTGTAATTAATTAATTTATTTATTTTGAATTTACTTTTCATATTCTAAATCGACAAAACCAAAAAAAAAAAATCAAAACGTGGAAAGAGGAGTAATTTTTTTTTTTTTCAGACATGGAAATGAAATGTTGAAAGGGGCTGCATGTGGTTTTGTATTTTTTATTTAATTTTTTTTTCTAAACCAAAATGAAAAAAAGCCGTAATTCATTTTTTTTATTGTTCTAAATCAACCAAACCCAAAGATAAAAATAAACTAAAACAAATGTGGATATAAAACCTGGAAAATGGCGTAATTATTTTTTTAATTTGATTTTCTTATTCTAAACCAATAAAAAAATATTACAACAAATAAGAAACAAAAAAAAAATTGGTGTTAGATGAATAGTACTAAACGTTGAAATGAAACGTTAAAACACATATCTTAAAAAACTCTACCAAAAAACCTAATACATACTCTATTATTTATCTCTTCTATATGAAATTAATCATTTGTTAACTTCACCTAATCAAATTTACCTTCTTAAAATATACAGCCTCTATTTTTGATGTACACCATTCACTTTAGTCTAGATTCGAGTCGAATAATATCACACAAAAAAAGATAAAATTATCTTTCCTACACTTTAACAAAACTGCATTATTAAACTAGAACAACTATTATCATAAGAGTAATTAATTACCCCCCTCTCAAAAACCCTAAACCCTTAGAACAAAATTAAACAAACAAAACCTATAAAACTCCCACACAACAATCTTCCCCACCAAAAAAAAAAAAACCTTCCATTCTTCAAAACATCAATCAATTTTCACCCCTCTTCTAAAACCCTAAACCCTAATTTTATCCCCTTTTTTTACTGTACCTCAATTTTGTGTCTTTTTTTTTTTTACCTTCAAAAATGTCTTTAGATGGTAGTTTTAGTTTGAACATGGAGTTTCAGAGGTTACTTCTCAGGTGCCCCAAACTCAGTTTTGTAGCTAATTTCACTTCTTTTGCTAAAAAGGTAATTATTTTCTTTGTAATTTAGCTTGTTTTACTTGTTTCTTGGGTGGTAAAGTTTGAATCTTTTCTGTTTAATTTGTTGTTTTATGGTGCTTTTTATATTGGGTTTTTTTGAAAAACGTATACAATTGGATGGAACGGACGTAGTATATTTTTTTTAAGTTTTTAACTGATTTAATTGTTTTAGGGTGATTAATTTTGAATGAATCTTTTTCTTTGTTAAATTTGAATCTTTTTGCTTAAATTTGATGGTTTATGGTGTTTTTCTTTTATTTTTTTTGTTATTTTTGGATGTGTATATGTATATTCAGTTCATTTGAATGTTCTATGGTGAATCTTTTTTGCTTAATTTGATGTTTTATGATGTTTTTAACGATGGTTTTTTGTGATTAAGTTGATTTATGTTGTTTTTATGTGTTGGGTTTGTGAAGGGTGATGAGTTGAAGGAAGAAGAGGTGGTGAATGTTTTGGCAACGGTGTTTTTACACCCCGATTATACGATACCTATAATGGGTTGTTTTCGACCAATTTCTAGGAAGATTGTTGAGCGTGTGGTTGAGCTGCTTAAAATGGTGCCACAGTTGAGGTTTGATCATCCACATGGAGTTGTAAATTCTGTGAATGATAGGTTTTTTGTTGGGTGTGGAGAATTTGATGATATAGAGAGTGTCGGAGTTATTGAGTTGTATTCACGACATGGGAGGTTTTTGGATCTTCATGAGCTTGCTAGTCTCGCCTTTTGTCGAGTTCTTGACTTGGCTCCTTTTCTGAAGTGGTAAGCAACCACCTTTGTTTACTCTGGCAATCATTCTACGTCGGCATGTTGTCGTTAAGGCCGCCTTTTTTGTTTGTGCTTGTTGTGGTTTGTGAATAACCTAGTATAAAATAGTACATGTCTACCGAACGCGGGTCGTGAAGATATCATTTTATCTCTTGCTGATCCATGAGATATTAGCTGCTCTACTTATAGGAGGTCTGAAACTTTTTTCTTTATGAGCTAACAAATAGTGGAATAGCTGGACAATATAAGTAGTACATGTAATTTTTTTCGTCGTGCATTTAATTTATGGAATAATTAGTTTGTATGATTGAGTAAATGCAATTTGGCTTGGAAAAAACGTGAATATTAACTTCTTCTGTAATATTCTCACCAATATGTGAAATGCTGCAAGGTTTCAAACTTGCTCTCTTTCTCTCTCTCTCCGATATTTTTATTGATAGACAAATTTGCACCGAGCTTATATTGTTTGTAGAATGTAATGGCCTTTTTTTATTAGGGTGGTAGACCGCTACTACGAATTCGGAGGACCTCCATTTGCTCGTATTATTGGGATGACATCAATTTCGGACCTGAATACTGATGTAAGTCTATTCTTTTTGGCATTTTGCTGATGAGTCTTTTGAAGGCACTCTCATGTTTGGCCTTTTTTTCACATTGGCAATGGCTGTAAGTTCTGATGCATTGGAAAAATTATGCCTCCTTTTCGCTGTACCTTGTTATAATAAAATAATTTAATTGATTCAATTGGCTGAAGACATGTTTTTAGCTTGTCGAGACTAGGTGCTATACTTTCCTACGTATAGAATGCTCCGCATTTGCTTATCACATGGCCTCATTGTGAATCTGTAGGCTGAAAAATTAGTCGGGCCCTATTTGGTTCACCTTGAGGATGTTATTGGTTTGATTGAAGAACCCAAATGTTTCTTCTTTGTTTGCAATTGCTATTGTAATTGAACCAGAAAAACAATGTACAACACGCAATAGGCGTCGGTTTTGGATCCCCTCACCTCCGTGGGAATTGGGACTCAATTTTTTTTATTGTGTTGTGTAGTCCTAACTCGTTAACGTTCACGTAATCTTCAATATGTATGTGTTTTCCTGTAGGTTGTGAGACATATGAAAGATATTGTCTGGACATCTTATCGATTCCTGCTTCTGGAACCGGAATACTTTTCAAGCCGTTGGAATTGGTGCTGCTTCTTGGACCTGGTGCATCAGTCCAGAAGCTTTGAAGCGTCTTCTGATCATGAGCTTGTTAGAGATATAAAATGGTGTGGGGTCCAGATATTGTGTGTTCTTCTCAGGTTACCAAACAGGAGTGCCAGCTTCGGTGTGCAACCTGTAGATGGTTTAACGAGTTTGTTGCGGTAAGTTTATAACTTGCGCACTTTGTTACTTGTTATCCAGCCATCAGTGTAAGAGAAATCTGAGGATCACATAAATTGAGATTCTATTATTGACCGTATGCAATTTTTTGTTTCTATATATTTACTTTTTGATAATTTTTCTTTCACATTTGATAGGTGGCGTGAGTTTTGTTGCGATGTATCAATAGAAAAGGCGGGTTGGTATACTAGCAAGACAAAAGCTTTGCAATTTTCAGATGGAGTCCCTGTTTTTAATGTAGAAGATTCCATGGCTGTTAATGGGCTTAAGCTTCTTGATCACACACCACCTAAAAGGTCCAGAAAATGCTTAATGAGGTACGTTGACACATTGGACTTCATGTCCTTCTATGATTTAAAATTATCCCTCCAAAATGTTATTTTATTTTGAATTTGGAGTCTTTTGTTTGTCTAGTTTTTTCTTTTTGTGTTTTATTTACGTAAAGCCTGTACTTGTCCGCCTCTCTAACATATCTTCCGAAATGATCAGAAACTGTGAACCTTTTCTCATGACATCTTCGATGAAGATTTGTTTCGAGAGGGTCGTTATGGCTGTCAATCAGAGATGGCCTGTTCTCTTGTATGGTCCACCTGGTTGCGGTAAGACTGCCCTTCTTAACAAGTTAGCTGAAGATAGTGGAAATCAAGGTAACTACAATGTTTACGTCTTCGCATCAATGAAAACTTCAATTGCTGATGCTATGAGTGTTATTCCATTTTCATAACAAAGTGTTTTGCTTCATCAAACTCATGTACCCATTTTTTGTGTTTTTGCATTGTATTCCCAAAAGTTCTGTCGATACATATGGATGAACATATTGATGGAAAGACATTAATTGGAAGTTATGTCTGTTCGGAGCAGCCTGGAGAGTTCCGATGGCAACCAGGTCCTCTGACTCAGGTTGGTGTCTATTAATTTATTTATTGCGCTATGCGTTAGATTTTTCTTTTGTAAAGTGCTCTTATCAATACACTGAATGATTACCTTAAAACAGGCCGTTAAAGCTGGTTTCTGGGTGGTTTTCGAAAATATCGACCAAGCAGCTTCAGATGTACAGTCGATCTTATTACCTCTTCTGGAGGGCAATACTTCGTTCATCGTTTTTGTTGCGTTTGAGTTGTTAATCTATCATGGAATTCTGTACAGGGAATTTAGAAGCATGGGTTTACAATCATTTTTTTGCAGGCTATAAGAGTAGCAGGAAGTTTTCGATTGTTTTCAACAATATCAACCTCGAAAGTTGATATATATCACTGCACTGAAGGTCTGTGAGATAATTACTTGAGGGTGTATTGATTTGCTTAACTTCGCAATGAAGCACTTCAGAAGGTTCATTTTTTTTATTAAAATATAATCTGAAATAATTCAAACTTCATATATCCCGTTTCTATAGGTAGAAGTTCACTATCTTCTCTTTGGAGGAGAGTGATGGTCAAGCCAGCTGCTACTACAGATTTAGTGAGCATCGTGAGTGCATGGTATCCGGATTTGGTGCCTGTTGCCGAGAAGCTTATCGGTAATTCTCCTGCCATGGTTGCTTGCTATTCAGTCATACTGTGCGTGTTTTAACAATAGTGTTAACTTTACAGAAACATTTGATAGGCTTAATGGGGCGTCAGATTCAAATATGCCTTCTAATATAAATTCTTCCAGCAAGTTCTCTTTAAGGTATGATATCAGTGTTATGCTTTCAATTACTAGCATTTTCTATCAATAATTTCTTATTTTATTAAACCATGCACTTCTCAGGGATCTTCTTAAATGGTGCAAAAGAATCGCTGGATCGGGTATGAGCTTCAGTGCAATCGCCTCTCGGTTACACGCACAGTTGTATCTATAAGGAGGTTGGTTACTCTTTTGTTAACTTTCTTTTGATTTTTTTTATTCATTTCATATCTCCTCCAAGTTTACTAGGTTGTGCATTAGTTAACGATAGAGCATATTCGTTGCAGGCTGTTGATGTTTTTGCTGCCTATTCTCCTTCACCAGAAAAACGGCTGGATATAGTGAGAGATATAGCAAAGATGTTGCAGGTTCCTCTTACCAGAGCAGAAACTTTATATTGCCTTGATAGACCCGTACTTCAGGTCGGTGTTGTTTTGGATATGCATGTTTGAGGTAGATTACGTTGGTGCCATTTGTTATTTACTCTCTTACACTCAAATATGAAGGATTTTCGTGGAGCTGTACAAATTGGAAGAGTTACTCTTCAACGAAATGAGGATGCTGTAAGTTGAAGAGGCCTGTCTTAATACTCATAATTATCGTCTGAGGTGATTTTCACACTCTTACGTAATGTCTTTTGTCAACTCTGTTACAGGTTTCACATGAAAAGAAACCCTTCGTCGAGATTCGCAGTTCTTTTCACGTACTGGAGAGGATAGCTTGTGCTGTCAAATGGAATGAGCCCGTACTTCTGGTCGGTGAAACTGGTACTGGGAAAACTACACTTGTGCAGAATCTTGCAGCACGACTTGGTCGAAAGCTTAGTGTTTTGGTATATATTTTCAGCTTCGTTGCGCTCTTTATGCTTTCACGGCGGTTATAGAAGCTTTTTCAGCTGATAACAGCTTTATACGCCTCTGATATATTTGGTTTTTGATGCTTCAGAATCTAAGTCAGCAGAGTGATGTAACCGACCTTTTAGGTGGGTTTAAACCGATGGATCCGCAACATATATGCATACCTCTGTACAAGGAGTTTGAAAATCTGTTCTCATTAACCTTCTCTGTAAAGGTATTGTTATTTATTACGGAGTATGTATTTTTTTTCCTGCCTTTACTATGTACCATGCGTGACATATTGTTTTTTTTTTTTTGTCCTCAGGATAATGAGCATGTATTGTCTCGTTTGCGGAAACACGTGACCTCGAAAAAATGGACCAGTTTAGTGAATTACCTTCATAAGGGTGTACAAGATGTGGCTGAAAAAGTTAAAGGTGGACCTGGAACTAAGCGGAAGAGACCTTCGACAGTCCTGACCCTGTGGGAAAGTTTTTCTCAAAAAGTCGAGATAGCAAGAAAACAACTTCGTGCCTCGTCAGGAATGATATTTTCGTTTGTTGAAGGGGCCTTTGTTACAGCTCTTAGAAATGGTGAGTGGATTTTGCTCGATGAGGTTAATTTGGCTCCTCTCGAGACGTTGCAAAGAATCATTGGTGTCCTCGATCGGGAAAGTAGTTCGTTGTGCTTAGCAGAAAATGGTGTTTTTGTGGAAAGACATCCCAATTTTCGCTTGTTCGCTTGCATGAATCCTGCTACTGATGCTGGGAAGCGGGATTTGCCATATGCTCTGCGCAGCAGATTTACAGAATACTTTGTGGATGATGTGTTGGATGACGAAGATTTGTCTCTATTCGTTAGCAAGTTTCTCGATGATAGTTATAGGAACAAAGAATTAGTTTCTAAGATTGTCCAGTTTTATAAGGGCGCTAAGAAGGATTCCGAGGAAAAATTGCAGGATGGAGCTAACCAGAGGCCACAGTACAGTTTACGGTCTCTTTATCGTGCTTTAGAATATACAAGGAAAGCGAGTAAGTTGGGATTCAAAAGAGCCCTGTATGATGGATTTTGCATGTTCTTCATGACCTTGTTGGATGGCCGCAGTGCTGACCTTATGAATCAAAAGATAATCTCGTGTTTGCTTGGAGCTGATAATAAATTGCCTGCTCCTGTTCCTTTGGACCGTCTTTTGAACATCAATGTTAGGCCTGGATCTGAGCAATTTTTGCAAGATTACGTGTTAACCAAAAGTGTTGAGGAGCACATAAGGAGCTTGGCTAGAGCCGCCTTCATCAAAAGATATCCCGTTCTTTTACAGGGCCCCACGTCTAGCGGGAAGACGAGTCTTGTGCAGTATCTTGCTGCCAAAACTGGTCATGAATTCGTGCGTATTAACAATCATGAACATACCGATCTCCAAGAGTATTTAGGCTCTTATATCACAGATGCAAATGGTAGGCTTGTATTTCATGAAGGTGTGCTGGTTAAGGCGGTTCGAAATGGGCACTGGATTGTCTTAGATGAGCTTAATCTTGCACCATCTGATGTACTAGAAGCATTAAATCGATTGTTGGATGATAACCGAGAAATTTTTGTGCCTGAACTGCGTGAAACTGTGCGCGCTCATCCGGATTTTATGTTGTTTGCGACTCAGAATCCCCCTAATGTCTATGGGGGGCGTAAGATGCTTTCGCGTGCATTTCGTAATCGGTTTGTTGAGCTGCATGTCGATGAGATCCCCGAGGAAGAGTTAACTGAAATTTTGGAGAGGAAAGGGAAAGTACCTCGCAGTTATGCCAAGAAAATGATTGATGTTATGAAGGAACTGCAGATGCGTAGGCAGAACAGTAAAGTCTTCGCCGGTAAACATGGTTTTATCACTCCGCGTGATTTGTTTCGATGGGCCGGCCGGTTTCGGAAAGATGGGTGCTCTTACGAGGACTTGGCCAGAGATGGTTATCATCTTTTGGCAGAGCGTCTCCGTGATGAGAGCGAGAAGAATACTGTACAGGAAGTTCTGGAGAAGTACCTGAGAGTAAAACTGAAGAACCATGAGCTGTATAACAAGGTGATTCTTACAACGCGATGCTCAACAAGAGTTATATCCTTGTTTACATTTCGTATTTCATACTCCATATTCCATCGTTTTGTATTTTTGCTTAGTTTTGGAACTTCTCAATAAATACTTCGTAGGAGTTTTGAAGGTAATTTAGTTGTAATACTGTAATATCTGGTAAATCATTTGATCACTGGTATACATTATTTCACCGGCTTCAAGTTATGAAAGAGGAAATAGCACTGGTTTCTTGTGAAGAAAAAGAAAAAGAAACTATTTCTGATCTGCTGTGATAGGATTATGATTCTGTAACTGTGTTTAACAGTCTGTTTCTGATTAAGGTTGAGTTCGTAGGTGGCTTTTTTTCCCTTTTCGGTTGCTAAGTTGGAACTTTGACTTTATGTAGGGACCAGCACAAACATACTTTTCAACAGACGGTTTTCAAAAGTATGTACTCCGTATTTATTATCCTACAGTCCCTCCTTCCCTTGTTCTGGGAGGAACTTTAACATTATGCTCTTCCCTTGATTTTGGTACACGACTGCACTTCCTTCATGTAACAGTAATTTTCTTTGCTGCTGTAGGATTGTTCAGACTAGAAGTATGCAGAGATTGTTCTTCCTCGTTGAGCGGTGTTTTGAGCTAAAGGAGCCTGTACTGTTGGTCGGTGAAACTGGTGGTGGAAAGACGACTGTTTGCCAGCTACTGAGCTTGGCTCTTAAAGCCAAATTACATGTTTTGAACTGTCACCAGTACACGGAGACATCAGATTTCATTGGGGTGAGCACCCGCTTTCTTTACGGTCCATTTTGGAAATATAGACTCCCAAAGTTCTTTTAGAATGCTGTTTACGTTTCTCTAATGAGTTATGGTTCAATTTCAGGGGTTTTATCCCATCCGAGAGAGGCCGAGATTAGCATCTGACTTCCAGAATCTGATCGAGCAGCTTTTGTTATCCGATGCTTTCTCTCATTTTCATGAAATGGTATGGTTGCTACAGGGCTGTCCTACAGCATTCATTTTAAAGAGCATGTGGTGATTTATTTTGATCAGAACGTTAATTTTCTTGTACAGAACATCTCGACAGATATCGGCAAAGCTCCTTCCACCCTTAATCAGCTGACAGCTATTTTGAATAGCTGTAAGCAGGGTCTGACCTCAGTAGCTGATTTATGTGAAGAAGATATTACTTATCTCGAGAATTTGAAAGAAGAGCTGTCTCATCTGTACCAGAAATGGCAAACAATTTTCATATGGCAAGATGGACCCCTTGTGGAAGCTATGAAACATGGTGACTTGTTACTTGTTGATGAGATCTCTTTGGCCGACGATAGCGTTCTGGAAAGATTGAACAGTGTGCTCGAGCCTGACAGAAAATTGGCAAGTGCTCCGTATTATATATAACCTTTCTTCAAGAATATCCAGTGTAACCTTCTGAAAATTATTAACAGCTACTGTTTCTTATAATTTTGTCGGCCACTGAAGGGTTGCGTGATTAAATTATCTTCATGCATTTGTTTTGCGTGTACTTAGCACACTCAAGTATGCTTAACGTGCTTATTCCATTGTTCCTGCAGTCTTTGGCTGAAAAGGGAGGACCTGAGTTGGAGATTGTAACGGCTCATGATGACTTTTTCCTTCTTGCAACAATGAATCCTGGTGGTGATTTTGGTAAAAAGGAATTGTCGCCAGCACTACGTAATAGATTTACTGAGATATGGGTTCCTTCGGTTAGTGACATGGATGAGTTGAGGGAGATCGCTAAAAGGTATAGTGAAATGTTTTTACTTTTTTTTTTTATTATTATTTTTATATGGTTGTTCTATCACACATTTGAGGGAGATCGCTAAAAGGTATATCAACGTAGTGAAATGTTGTTATTTTATTTTTATTAATTTTTTTATATGGTTGCTCTATCACACAGTTGCCATTGATTACTAAGTGTGTTGTTGACTTCTTGTTAACGTGCACAGGTTTCTTATATCCGAACTTCATCATTTTGTGGATCCTCTTACAAATTTTTGGGAGGTATGATATTCGCAAGTCTTGAGTCCATCCTCATTGAATTGTTCAGTTTCATCTGAACAATTTCCTGGCAAGTACTAACATTATGCCATATGAAAATTGTTTGTCATTTCTACAGTGGTATAATCAGCTCCAAACAGGTAGACTCCTTACCGTGAGGGACCTTCTTGCTTGGTTAGATTTTGTTACGAACACGATGAAGTGCTTAGAACCTGATTTTGC
>JAUEKU010174686.1:0-10839 GCA_032274805.1 Gypsophila paniculata
TTTGCTTTCTATGTTGGAGAATATGTTGACAAATTTATGTAATATGTTACCATTTTTGTTTATTTTGTTACCATGTTTAAATTTTTACTTATTCATTTTATTTTATCTTTTTTTTTCAAAAATTAAAAAAATAATTAAAAAAATTGGGATAGATTCGACCCGTCTTAAGCTTAAGACTGGTCGTCCCATCTTAAATGAGAATTTGCCATAAAAGAGGATAGTATAAAACTTTTTTTTTTGGTGATGTCACTGGTTGCGGCATGATTTAACACCACATCTACTCCAATAAAGATAATTCATACTTTTGACCATTTTACCCTCGACTCTTTTTGTTTTATTTTTACCTACTCGGACTATTTACACACTAATTACAAATTTACTTTACAATTTTACTATGTCGTAGGTCGATTATGGTGGTTCTCGGAATGATTACGGTGGTTCACAGGACGTTATCGACGAGAATAAAGCGGTGAGTAGTCGATTTTTGACGAGAAAAGGGCTATCTCGAGTGAAAGAATGAATGAGTTTGAATGATATTAAAGGGTAATTTGGTAATTATGACTAATTTTTGTGGTGATGTTTAATTGTGAGTTGTGGCGACATATTCTAATTTGGATTATGAAGTCAACATCCCATTATTCCTAAAATATTTTTTCTTTTTTGGTTTTTTTTACTATAATTATCTTTAGTTGAAATATATTTTAGAGAAAAGTTCCATTTAACGAGTAACAAAAATGAAAACCCTTATGAAGAAATTCCAAATTGATGTGAATATCATTTTTGCAATTTATCTTTTTTTGGGTAAAAGACTTATATAAAACTTTATATGTCAAACACTCCCGAAATCCACTTTTCAGCAATAAAATTCAACAATTCAGGGTTGGACCAACACAAAAACATGTATAATTTGGTTCACTTTAATTTATAAGATATCGTGTATCATTTAATTTTTAAAATATCGTATAGTGAATTACTAAGTTGTTATGGTGAATGTTTGGGATAAGTAGTATTAAAAAAAACAACAAAAAGAGTAACATTATTTCGTCGGTAACCTACTATGAATTAGTAACGAAACAAAAGAACGACAAAAACTGGTTAGACAAGAATTAAAAATGAGTGATTGGTAGAATATAGTATTTGAAATGGAGTGTTTTACAATTAATCCATTAGTTAACCAAATGGATGATTTTGGCCAATATCTATAGAAAATTACATGTATCAGTTTAATTTAACATTAAGATTTTCATCTTTACCTTAATTACACTTTTATTAGAAATTATAAGTTATTCGTATTTATTTTTAATTTGGTTTTGCGTAAAATTTAACAACCAAAACCTCTCATCATTTGCAAAACCATTTTGTTAATTTGGGTAATGACAACAACTCTTGTTTGACCTTTACTTGTTCTAACTATTATACTCTATCCTATCCATTTCAATGGAAACATGGGCTTGGACAGAGTTTTTAAGGATTAGAGGGTATTATGAAAAAAAAAACAATTTATTTATAGAGAGAGTAATTAATTAGTAAAAGTAAACTCATTTTATTAACAAAAAAAAGTAAATTCAAGTAATAAAAAGTAAAGTCAATTAACAAAAATAACAAAAAGTATCTTAATTAACAAAAAGTAAACTCACTTTAAAGTAACTCAATTAATAAAAAGTTGTATTAAAAGTAAGAATTTTTTGTCAACAACTACCTAACATTATGCTCATTTGCCAAACAACTACCTAACTTTTTCGTTTTAAATCATAACTACCTAAGTTTTATACTTTTTTGTTGATTACTACCAAATTCTATTTTCCGGTGATTTTTGGGTCAATCTCCGACGTTGACCAATATTGCATGTGACTTCTTCATTTTCCCTCTATTTTTTTTATTTTGCTCCTATTATTTCCCTCTAATAACCCTAAACCCTAAATTCCCTCCAATTTATCCCAAATGCCCTACAATTCATATTTCTTGCATAATAATTTTCCCAATTTATCTCCTCCACTGTCTTTCCCCTCTACCAATTCATCACCTTATATCTCTTACCTTCAACCGTCATATCGACAATGTATCAAGTACCTCTCGAAACTCATCAAATGCCTCAAACATGATAACGATTTGCAAGGTGTGGGATTCAGTGGTGTACAAGACATCGTGGACCGCGGAAAATCCGAGAAGAAAAGGTGTTTTTGGAGTGAATTTTGGTAGGGTGAAATATTAGGATAATTAAACGGTAAAATTGGGGGTCATTTAGGAGATAAAATAAGGTGTAAAAGTAGTTAAGAGGTAAAATAATTAAAAAAAAAGTTAAAAGATAGGGAAAATAGAAGAAGTCACGTGCAACATAGGTCAACGTTGGAGTTTGACCAAAAAATCACCGGAAATAGATTTTGGTAGTAATCAACAAAAAATTGTAAAACTTAGGTAGTTATGATATAAAGTGAAAAAGTTAGATAGTTGTTTGACAAATGGCTATAATATTAGGTAGTTATCGACAAAAAAACTCTAGTTAAATCTACTTTTTCTTATTACTATTGAAGAGTCTCGACTTTGTGCTTGAAAATGTGTCTGAAAAGTGAAACCTGAGACTCATGCTCAATTTTAGAATAAACTTAGTCTTACATATTTTCCAAAAGTTAGACGCTGCATCATCATAAATGGAAGCTAGTGACATAATAAATTCATCGGTGTACTTAGGAATTTTTCACGTTTATGATAGAAAATTTACCAGGAGAAGAAGAGACAAGCGGTGGAAAATTGACGATTAATGGCGGACTTCTGAAACTCAGCCTGGGAGAAAAAGCACAAGCAACCCCCGAATAAGTTGGCTATAAGGTGTGCAACACCCATGAGTGCAGCTGCAGCTATTCCAAACTTAAATGCCGTATGACTTGGATCTCTGCACTCAAATATCCACAGCTTCAAATGCTTCACCTACTCACATAATTAAACTCAATAAGGACAGTTTTTCATAATGAATTAATTGTTGAGTTTTTTGTCAGAAAATACCTAACATTTAGGCGAGTTATAAATATGGTACCTAACTTTTTTTTTTGCCCAAAGGTACCTAAAATTCACATTTGATTGTCAAATGGTACCATTCTAAAATTTCCGTAAAAAAGTCAAAGAAAACAGTTTGACTAACAGAGGAAGAGCAATTTGATTGATTTTCTTCTTTTAACCCTCTTTGCTCATCTCTCCTGCCTATTCTATTCAATTACCCCTCACCTTCACTTCCTCTATTTACTTTCATCTCTTTATTTTCACTTTCACTACACTCTTCAAAATTCCATCAATTACCTCGTTTTTCGCTTCTCCTTCTTCGTCCACAAGTGCAACTCTACACTTCTTTATCTTCAATTTCGCGCATAATCATTTCTAACTTTATTA
This sequence comes from Gypsophila paniculata, assembly GCA_032274805.1. Lineage (NCBI taxonomy): Eukaryota > Viridiplantae > Streptophyta > Magnoliopsida > Caryophyllales > Caryophyllaceae > Gypsophila > Gypsophila paniculata. The sequence continues at coordinate 3,382 of JAUEKU010174686.1, forward strand.
TGTATATCCCTTTTAAATTGACTTCTCGTAGTCAAATTCGAGTATGAATTTGTGAGTATAAACTTTCTACCAAAATTCACGTTATACAACTAATCAACATTGTTTTTGAGGTAAGGAGAATAGAAAATTATGGTTCTACCATGGAAGGGGAATATTTTAAAGGAGATGGTTGAATAGGAGATCGTTTGAGGTAAAGAATGGGAGAAATAGTTGAAATGGGGAAGAAGCTGATGAAATTAGTGGTTAATTAATTAAAGTTAGAGAACTAATAAGGTGAAATTGATAAATTAGAGTCTAAATCACGTTTTATACCAAGTCAAACTTACTTATTGACGGAAAACGCTAAATGGTACGAGTACCTTTTAACAAACATAATACGGAGTATAATTTTAGGTACCTTTGGGCAAAAAAAAAAAAAAAGTTAGGTACCATATTTACAACTCGCCTAAATGTTAGGTACCTTTTGACAAAAAAAAACCCTTATAAAATAGTCTTAATACTAGTGATAAAGAGAATTAGGGAATGAAATTGATAAATTAATGTCAAAATTTAGGTTTAAGCCAAGTCAAACCTAATTATTGATTTTTTTTACGGAAAAGTTAGTTGGTATCTTTCAACAAACGAAGTTAAATTATAGGTACCTTTGGAAAAAAAAAATATTAGGTACCATATTTACGACTCGCCGCTAAATATTAGCTATCTCCTGACAAAAATAACAAAATGGCATTGCCGGGGTCACAAAATGAACTGTGCCTGGTGACGAATTGACCCGATTAAGCAGAAAGGACCATCGTTGAGTCAAGTCACATCCCTCGCAAACACTCTATGTGATCTGATCTTCAGCCTCAACTCAACTCTTCTCTTCTCTTCTGTTCTCCAAAGTAAGTTTCTCAATACTCCTCATACTTTCACTTAATAAACCCTAATTCTACCTTTTCTTTTATTGTATTAAATTAATCATACTTAATTTGCCTGATGCTTTCTTATAATAGGCTATAATAATAATAATTTGTTGAATAAAATGGGCGAGGAGAAGGAAAAAGAGAAGGAGGAGGAGAAATCAATGGCTGTTAAGAAGCCGACTCGTCCCCTTGTTCGCATTGTGCTTCTTTTGATGGCGCATCGTGTCATTGTCAGGTATACTTCGTTGTCGTCGTCGTCGATTTGAATCAGATAATGCAATGCTTGCTTTATGATTGACTTGTTATGTCTGTTGGTGCCAGTTTTCTTTGCTGTATTGCCGGAGTCGTTGCTCTTTTGATATTGCCTATTCTTGCCAAAAAGACCTACATTTCAGAAAACGCGCTGATGCCAGGTGAGACTTTGCGTAACTTCTGATTGGTTTTATTTTTGTTGCTTAGGTTTGGACTTTGGTGGAGTAGTGACTTTGTTTGTTTCTTTGTTTCTTTGTGTGTATTATGTTGCGTAGACGGTGCTGAGTGGATTTCAATTACATAGTGTATAGATTGCCTGTGTCTTTTTGAAAGCAAAATCTTGGTCACCTTTTGGACCCGATGAAAAGTAATTGCGTGATTGAACCTCGTATTTATCTTCCAGATCGATCCTTTTCTATTAACTATTTTTCCAAATTTTTCCTGTAGTGGTAAGGGAAATCTTTCCTTCCTCTCCATTTTCCGTCAACCCAACTTAGTATCCTTAACAGGAAATCACGTAATTTCCTTTCCCTGAAATGCCTCCGTTCAACCAAGGTTAAATATTTTCATAACTCTATACTTCTTGTGAATTATTCCCTTCGATTCGGTCATTTATTTATCTTTCCATTTGGGAATGAGCCTAAAATGTTTGTTATTTTTGCACACAAATGTAATTTGTTCAAATTATCATCCAAAATCATTAGCTCAAATCTACCTCCTTCCTTCTCATTGATTTGTACGGATCAAATTTAAGTTTTATACAAAGAAAATGAGCAATAACCAAAATAGACTCATAAACAAATGTGTGAGATAGGGGGTAGTAGGTGATATATTTGACGATCCGTCTCAAAAGTTTGTGCGCACGTGCGCGGGCAACTTTTCACTTTATATGGTCCTTGAGTATGTAACAAATGATTTGTTTTTAAGAATATATTATGTCTGTAAAGTGAAAATCTTGAGCATAATAATAGTGTACTATGTGGTTGGAATTCTCTTTCTCAGGTTCAGCCAATTCCATGTTGTCTGGTCAGGATGTTGCAGAGGCTAATAAACTTACGGCAGAGATTATGGGCTTGAAATTGCATGGCAATGCTGCAGGCATGTATGTACTATGTCTGTCGACAGCTGTTTTTGACAATATGGGTTCAATGTGTAATGTGATTTTGTTGATCATGTCTATTTCTTTTTATCTATATTGCTTATTGATTTTCAATTTTCAATGTGCCAAAAACTCACACATCTTTGCCTTTGAAATATGATTGTAAAAAGAAAAGTGTCTCACCAAATTTTGTTCACTTCGTACCTTATAAAGTACTACGTACTTCCGTAGTAATTTTTAGTTAGTTGATGCAGTTTTCGACTCAGCTTTCGTTGTAGGTTAATGAAAAACAGCTTTTATGATTTCAATGGTATAATGTTTTGTACATCCAACTATTTCATTTGCGGGGAAGTTCTATATCACAAAGAAGTTTGGATTTGACTTTGGCTGAAGATGATGCTCTCCTTGCAGTTGAGTTACTTGTTTATGCAGAGACATTACTTTTAAACCTAAATCCTAGATGATCAGGGTGATAGGATTCTTGTATTGCTGGTAACTGTCCCGTTAATGGAAACACAGAGCAGTTTTTTTTTTTTTTATTTGTGGTCATCTGAAAACAGGTGAGAGTGTCAGAATGTTTTCAACACATGAATAAAGTTGCTTTCATTCGACCACCCCTTATCCCTCCACTTAGGATTAATTCTTTGAAAGAACCTATGATTCTTATCAAGTTGTGGAAAGATTAAATTCTGCAGATGCTATCATTGAGAAAAAAAGAAAAATAATAAAGATCATTGTATTCTCAGACAACTTTTTTGTTCTTCTGTGACTTTTTTACCTTATTATTTTAGGTATATAAAAAGTGATTTAGTATTTACTCGGTTATTGAACTTTTTTTATGCCGCAAGGCTGTCAAAATGAACTTCAAACTGCAACTGACCAACAAGGTACATCAATTCTGCAATTACTATCTTATTCTCCTAAGATTACCTGCTGTTGTGTTGCTTATGACCCCTTTCTTCCTTACTCATCCGTATGGCACTTGGGTATTGATTTGGTAGTTGACAACTTGACACTTCCTTTTGAGCTTAACGCCTTATCATTTTCGGAAAATAGCAGAATCTGGCACATGACTTTCATCCGTGTAATATACTTGTTGCCAAGCTCAAGTAAAATTTGCTTGGCTTTGCGGTGCACCTTTAGTTCATGCACTTCATGTTGCCTATTTAAATATTAAAACCTTGTCTGTGTAAAGCAGTAATTGAAGTACTCTCTAAATTACCTTTGTGATTGTATTTTATGAGTCGGTTTTCCTGACTGTGTTCTGGATTGAAGTACTCTCTAAATTACCTTTGTGATTGAAGTACTCTCTAAATTACCTTTGTGTTTTGTGATTGTAATGCAGAGAAATTCCAAGCATACTGATGAAGCGAGTTCTGGATTTGGGTGCTGAAGCTAGTCAATTCCAGTTCCATCCCCAGCCAAACAAGTTCCACCCGCTTCATTTTTTTTCTGGCCCAGGTCATGACCTAGTTCATCAAAACACAAGTTGCTCCTGGCCAGCAGTTAGTACTGTTGGAATAATCAGGGCTCCACGTGGCGATGGGAAGGAATCTATTGTCCTAGTCACTCCTTATAATCCTGTGAAGCCTGATGCTGGCGAAGCTTTGTCTTTGGGTCTGGCATATTCAGTTTTCTCTTTGCTCACACAAGTCACCTGGCTGGCAAAGGATATTATCTGGCTTGCTGCTGATTCCCGGTACGGAGAACATGAATCTGTGGCTGCTTGGTTGAGAGAATATTATGCCCCTAGATTTGATAGCCCTGGAAAAGTGCACGGTAGTTTTTGTCTAGCTAAAAATCATCATGATGAACTTGAGGAGAATCGAGCTGCAGGTGAACAACCACTTGAGAGCTTCCGACGTGCTGGCACTATGGCTGCAGCTTTGGTCATCAAAGTTAGTGGAAACCAAAATTCTGAGGACAGTCTTAGTATATTTGCCGAGGCTTCCAATGGCCAGATGCCAAATCTTGATCTCATAAATATTGTGAATCATTTGGCAGTACACCATCAGGGTTTTCATGTTAAGGTGGGGAAATTGTGGCCATTACTTTATTCAACATGTCTGAAAAAAATAGGGGAAGCCATTGAATTTCTCGGAAACTTTGCTGGAAATTTCAATTCCCAGTGGAATTTTGGTGTATCTGCTGGTGAATATACTGAAGGTGCTGCTACCCTTGCTAGCTCATTGTATGCTCAGGTAACTCTTCCTTTCTGACTGCATGTATAACTATTTCTCTGTGGTTAACCATGATGTTTATGCTGTTATGTGCATGTGCTGTCTTTTTCTCACCCTGAGGAGTGAGGCCATTTACATTTCTAAAACCCGTCCCTAAACTTTTTTTTTTTGTTATGTGTGTTTTTAACCAGGCTTTAGGTGTTCCAACTGGATCTCATGGTGCTTTCCGGGATTACCAAATTGATGCTGTGACATTAGTGCTATCTACGAAAGCTTCACCATTTCACTATGTCAAAAGGAGTGAATTTTTACAACGGAGTGGGCGGTAAGTTTCTCTTTTGAACTCTTTGCAACAACTTTTGTAATCTTACCATAAGTTATCTTTGACTTTAATCTCTCTGTGCCATGGTCTATTCTGCCATAAAAATCATTAGAAGGGTTCTTTGAGCAGCTTTATATTGTCTAAGTATTTGCTGAAGCATCTAGCTCTTCGTTTGTGTGCGGGAGACACCCCCTTGGTGTCCATCACTGATAATTCACTGTTAGGGAGTACGTACTTAAAAAATGATCCAGTATGAATAATCCTCTATTACCTTTTTGAAACGGAGTTTTCCTGGGGAAGGCTCTTTTACCAAGCGTAGCGGAGAGTTCTTTTTATTAAGAAAATTGTTGCATGGTGGTAGTTTGAATGAATCTTCCCTTGATCCAATTTTACGGACTAATCTTTTGACAAACTATAAAGAACTTGACTCTGCTGTAGTGTTCAGAAAACTGATTTCTCAGTCCTTGTATAAGGTAACCGAACTATTCCAATTTTCAAGTTATGTAACATTCTATGGCATGGTACTACAAGTTTTCTGAACACTTTTGTATCACTTTATGCAGGTTGGTAGAAGGTGTAGTTAGATCAGTAAACAACCTGCTAGAGAAGTTTCATCAATCATTCTTCCTCTACCTCCTAACCGGTCCCAACAAATTTGTATCAGTTGGTGTCTACATGATTGCTTTTGCGCTTCTAATTGCACCCTTGCCAATCGTTGCAGCTTCTCTTTATTCTGATGCAGTCAAAGGTGAACCTAACCCAGACACTCGTAAAACCTTATCACACTCCAACTCTACTGATTCATGGAGATGGCTTCATGCTGCCAAAACCGTATTTATTGTTCACATATGGGCGATTTTCGTGGCCCTGTATCCCTATTCCATTAGTCAAATCCCCAATATAACCTCAACAACCTCCATCCTATCCTGGATTTTGCTGTCAATGCTCAGCCTTCACATATTGTACTGGACTTTAGGCTCTCCGCTCCCCAACTCCACAAATTGTCCCCCCCAAACAGAATGGGCAATCTTGAAATCCGTTATGATTTCAGGTGCATTTACCGGTTTGTCCCTGATGTCTGTGGTTAACTTTGCAGCAGCGGAAATTGGGGCGCTATTGATCGTCCCTCTGTGCTTGATGGCACAACCTTTGAGATTAGATTTCCGAACTGGTACTCCAAAAGCTCTTACAAGACTCGTTTGGAATGTGGTCTTTGGATTCTTGGTGTTTCCACCATTTGCTTTCTTCTTGGTAAAAGGCTTGCTGGAAGGATTTAGCAGAGCGAACTTTGGCGACTTTTGGAACTGGGTTGAGTCGCTATGGCTATGGAATAGTGCGACATACCTATATATTATGCTAGTTCACCTTCCATGCTGGGTGTTGTGTGTTCATATAGTGTTACGTCGCTGTTGATTCTAATTATAGTAACCTTAACATTCAACTATCAAGCTTTGACACGATCAAGTGCTTTTCCTGTAACAACGTTTTTGAAAAATTGTCTTGTTTGATAACTACTAGAGTAGTAGGCCAATTTGAAAAGTTATTGAGTTTAGCAAGACTAATAAAAAGCTGCCCGCGAGTATATAATTTTTTTTTTTAATACTACTAACCTTTTGAACAAGGAAGAAGTTAATCCTCAAAGTCCAGCCGTAAAAAAACATGCAATAGTTCACGTGACATCATCTCACACGCGATCCCTACAAGAAAATAAGTATTTTTCATTTTAAGAAATAGAAGTAACCACCCTTATATAAAGGTCTCACGATGAGTTTATCATGAGATCGTCTCACTTAAGAATATGTGGATTTATATTTGGGAAATTGATAAGTCATTTCTAACACCCAAAAATTTTGAAATTATAGCATAATGCCTATTAGGCTTAAAACTTGTGCATCTGCGATGCAAGGTTATTATTTATTTTAATTACATACATTGTTTTCTCACAATTTGAATTTATGAACTAGTTATGTAACCCGTGATACTCACGGATTCTTTTCAATATTTCGTCAAAAATGTTATATTTATAATTTTTTTGCACTATTTGGACCATATTGTCATTCATTTGTCACCGATTAAGAGAAACAATTGAAATAAAAAATATATTATGTTTTGTATTCTCGTAATTTACATGGTGTTCAAGAAAATATACTAAATTTAGATGTCTATTGAACATTTTAAATTAAATTTAATAATAATGTTTATTGTTTATATTTATTCATAATTTTTTCACTTTCTACAGAGTAAATTGAGTTGATCGCTACTAAGATTTCATAAGTTTATGTCTGATTTAACCTTTTCAAAGTATATTTAACTTTTCTCGAAATTTAAACATTTACTCATTAATTATCTCTTCGTCTTTTGAAGTGCTAAAAGAATGTCGTTGAACTAAATTTATATAATACTCCATAATTAATGTAAAAACTTATTAAAGTAGTTGAATATTACGTGAAATAGTGTCATTATTATTGATGGTTGTGGAATTGATATCATCATAAAATTGTCATTGAATCCACAACGTAACCATCCACTAAATTTAACACAAAAAATAAACATAAGTCATAATATATACACAACAAATAAACATAAGTCATTGTAATACAATGATATAGGTACCTAAATTATGACACTTATGAGTTTATATTTCACACTCTCATGTATATTCTTGCAAATACTTACCAAATTAACATTTTGACATGTGTCATT
>JAUEKU010174697.1:0-10837 GCA_032274805.1 Gypsophila paniculata
GATGGGCCTTTGGAGCGTATTCCAGCCTGGGCTACATATGTAAATCCTGGTAAGTGTTAAAACTAGTTTCTGTGCTTCATTGGCAATTTACTGAAGCTGATTTCTAATTTCTATGATTTTCTTTAGAATGGGTGAAGTTTAGAATACCTTGTTATTTGGATTCTAGAACTGGGACTTGCCATGTGCTTGATAACATTACTTCTCAGCAAGAAACTTCCAATTTGCTGTGAAATGTTGTCTTTGCCGTTAGTTAGTGCCTCTTAATCCAAAAATTATGTTATAGAATACACTGATTATTGGCTCCAGAGTTGGCATCACCGACAACATTTTCAGGATAGCCTTTTCTGGTTTTAAATATTTTTTTTTTTTTTTTTCATTTTTCTTGATCATGGTTGTTATTATTAATTATCTTGACTTGTCATGGATAAACATGTAGACGGAAATCAACCTTGTGCTGTTCACTGGGATCCATCACCAGAGTTTGCTCACAAGTGGAAGAACAATTCTCCAAAGTCCCCAAAGTCCTTGCGCATTTACGAATGTCATATTGGAATTAGTGGGTCAGATCCCGACGTTTCTTCTTTTCTTGAATTTACTGAAAAGGTTACAGCAACAACCACTCTCTTGGATACTCTGAGGCCTGATGTTAAAGACATTCCTAACCTGATCTCTTTATATTCGGGTTCGAAAATTGCAGGTCCTCCCTCACATAAAGGATCTGGGGTACAATGCGATCCAGTTATTTGGGGTTGTCGAGCACAAGGATTACTTCACTGCTGGTTATAGAGTGAGTTGTTTATTTGGTGTCCATTATATACTTCTTTTTGATAAAGTAGTTTACATGAGCTAGAGTCTTAAGTCATTACTCATAAGGCCATTAGAAGCTCTTCATTTCAGCGATTTAATTATCATGAGTTGCTAGTTGTTTTTCACTTTGTCTTTACGGGTAATTTTGGAAGAGACGCATCTTGTACGGAAAGGGGAACTTCGTGCCGTAGACATATGAAGTATGATATATGTGAACATGAAAATAGAGGAAGTAGTTGCTTTACTAGTCTTGTGGCCTTGTTTGCAGGATTTGTTTTATTTCCAAGTGGGTAGTACATTGCTTATATGCGCGTTGCTCCATTCTGCATAATTCCTATTTACAGTATCGGGAAATCGGTGGTATTACTCCTGAACCAAAGAGATCTTGTATTGTAGCGGTGTCTAGTTTCTTTTGGGTGTGCTTTCAAAGCATACAATTGAACTGTTCATTGACTATATTTGTTTAATTGTTGTTATATTATTTTTCTCGTTTTTTTATGACCATTTTCTCGAATTACCAATTCAGGTTACAAACATGTATGCTGTCAGCAGCCGCTATGGCACTCCTGAAGACTTTAAGCATTTGGTTGATGAAGCACATGGTTGTCACTTGTTTACCATGAGAGCATAAGAATCTTTTCAGTATCTATTTATCATATGCCGCCAAATGGAAATTTAAAGATGTAATGAACTAGGGTAAAAGCTTGATTGGTTAACTCCAGTATTCCGAGTGGGATATAAAAATCCAAATATATCAGTAGATACATGCATAAATGCTCATCCTTGAGCTACTTAAGAAATATAGAGTCACGCTTAAGGATGTCTCATCTCTTACAAACCAAATTCTATGTTATCTTAGATCAGTTTTATTTTTCTTTATTTAATGGGTGGAAGAAAACTTACATAGCATGTTATCTGTTGTTTTACAGGTCTAGGTTTGCTAGTCTTCTTAGACATTGTGCACTCATATGCGGCGGCAGATGAGATGGTTGGCTTGTCACTTTTTGATGGAACAAATGACTGCTACTTTCACACCGGTAATTTATTTTGCAAGACGTTCTTTTTCCCAAGCTGTTTTGAGCTTTAATAGTGGATAATATTTTAAATGCCATTCTTTTTTAGAATTGCATAGATTGCCTTGCCCCATGTTCTATGTTTACTCTAGAGGGATGTAGGAGTTTTTGACCATAGAGAATAGAAAAGTTTGAATGAGATTGAGAATGCTATCTCTGTTTTTCGTTTCCCTCATATCTCTGGCATTGGAATTCTTATTTTTCTCAATATTTTATTTCTATGTAGCGAAGATGTGGTTGGGTGAGAGGTGGTGTTGGTCCGTCGATTGGTCTTTAGAGTTTAGTGTGAGCTTTTGTGGTTTAAGGTTGGATTCTCACCATATTTGATTTTCAGACTTTTTCATGCCAGTACTTTTGACTAGAGACTGTTACTTTTTTTTGGGCAAGTACGCCAGAAACTTGGCTATAAGAAGCGGCAACAATTTTAGATGGGCTGTGAAATTTCGATCTAATATCCTCACACATGATGGTTTTAGGCGCTCTATTGAAACAAAAAGGTTAATTGTGGCAAAAGAAGAAGAATATGATTCATTTTTCACTGAAACACTATGATTCTTGGATCTTATATTGTTATCTGCTGATCAATCGGACCATTATCTTTTTATTTAAATAAATGATCAATATAAGTAAGATGAATATCATAATCCCACTTTTTTGATGTTATGCTTCTGATGTAGGCAAACGAGGGCATCATAAATATTGGGGCACTAGGATATTCAAGTATGGCGACGTCGATGTGCTACAGTATCTTGTTTCTAATCTGAATTGGTAATTAACTTATTATTATTGACATGATTTATTTCAAATTCTTCATGTTATTGTAGAAGTATAATTTGTAAGGACTAACAATCTATTGTCTGAGAAGGGGCTGGTTTGTTTATTTGCTAGTTTTAAAGATGCGGCAAATTTTTCATGTAAACATGCTCTTAACTTACTAGTCTTAAATACATTTGAGCAGGTGGGTTGAGGAGTATCACATTGATGGCTTCCAGTTTCATTCACTCCCCTCGATGATGTATACACACAATGGGTTTGCTAAATTTACTGGTGATTTGGAAGAGTAAGCCTTCATTGCTAATTACTGGATTATGTTTGTTGTGCTTTGTTGATAGTTGATTTGTCTTATAATTTAATTGAGTCTAATACGCTGCTCTGGTATGTGTATCGATTTATTCAACATTGTACTGCTATTATTCATGACACATTTCTAATGGAACTGAGAGTAGGTAAGACATATGTAATGTATTATGGTGTCTGGCTATTTCTGTAACAGTCATGTTAGATACTACGACCACATTTTACTGTTTTGAGGTGTATCAGTTCGCATTTAGTGAGACTCAGCCATGATGACCAATATGCCGATGACGATAGAAACCGAGATATTCTACCATGGACTAACAGTTGCTCCTCGTTCAAACCGTCTGTTTTCCTCATTTATATGTTCCAGAACTAACTTCCCTTTCGCTTCTTCTTGGAACATTCTATTGTTTTATCTTCACTCATTTCTTTTTTAGATGCTTCTTTTTCGAGGATACATAACTTTTACTCCTAGTATAGTTGATCAATATTCTTAGACTAGATTAAAATCTGTTAATATTTCGTAAACCGTTCTAAGCAGGTATTGCAATCAGTATGTTGATAGAGATGCGTTATTGTACCTTATTTTGGCAAACGACATCCTTCATGCTCTTCATCCCAATATCATAACAATTGCAGAAGACGTAAGTTTACTACTTTTGACTTTTGACTGTCATTATACGTTTTCAAGAGATTTGTTTTCATTTTACCTTTAATTCCTGGGAGTAGCTAGACTACAATGTCTTGAACTCAATCTCTGTGCAATTGGGTTGTCGGATATCTTAATACTCTGCGTCTTCAGAAATTCATAGTTTTGTCATTGTAAATTTGGTGCTCTATTTTCAGGCAACGCTCTATCCTGGGTTGTGTGAGCCTAGTTCTCAGGGTGGACTGGGATTTGATTACTATGTCAATCTTTCTGCACCTGAGATGTGGCTATCGTTTCTTGAGAATGTTCCTGACAATGAATGGAGTATGAGTAAGGTTGTATGGCACAATATTTTTCTTCTATGTGAAAACAGATATAGTTCATGTCACACTATAACAATTAACACTTTGTGTGTGTGCTGCAGATAGTGACCACATTGATGGGAAACAAAATGTATACAAACAAAATGCTACTGTATGCCGAAAATCACAGCCAGGTGGTCTATTTTCTAGTCTGACTTGCCTTGAGGCCTCTGCGAATTATATAATGTTTTCTTTCTGACAAAACTGATAGATCTTTTTATTTTTTTTTTCATGCTTTTTCAGTCTATATCCGGAGGTCGATCTTTTGCTGAAATTTTGTTTGGTACAGAAATTGGCTCAAATGAAACAAACAAATTGTTGAGAGGGTCTTCATTGCACAAAGTATGACTTTACTTTAAAATAACTACTCAATAGTGACCTGTAATATATTTCAATACATTTCATCTTGTTGGGTTATGTCCAGTCATGTTTTTTGATCGTGTTGTTCATACCTCCTGTTTAAAATAGGAGTAATGAATAGATTGAAGCCGCATGTTGTCCTTGTTGATCTTTTTGACAATTAATGAGTGGCGGAGCCAAAAATCTAAGATTTGGGGTCATTTTAATTCTTATTGTCGTTTGTATTTTTCATGTGAAGTCCTCATGCTAGAATGATATATGATCGAAGACGTTTGGTAATGTAAAATGTATCTGGTCAAAAACTTGTAAGGTCTCAAGACCCCACTATGTTCTATGTGGCTATGCAACTACATTTTATGTTGTAATGAGAACGAATTTTTCTGTAACACGTCGTCTTTTCCATAAATCTTCTTTCTTTGTAAAGTTATATTGTATCACATTTATGTTGGGCTGTTGTATTTTGAAAAGCTTATCTTCTGCAATTTCAGGTTATTAGACTGATTACCTTTACGATCGGTGGTTGTGCGTACCTCAACTTTATGGGCAATGAATTCGGCCATCCAAAGGTTATGTAATAGTCGGTAATGCTTTCTTGAATTTTTTAAGAAAAGAATTCTCATATTTTTCATCTATGTTTTTTCCTTTCTACTATCCAGAGAGTCGAGTTCCCAACTTCAAGTAACAACTTCTCTTTTGAGCTTGCTAGCCGTCGTTGGGATTTGTTGTCAGACCAAGGGCTTCATCGACAGTTATTTCACTTTGACCAGGTTCACTTCCTATTTGCTGACAAAATTCCTCTCTCCTTCAACGTAAAGAGAAGCAGTATATAATATGGTTACTTAATTTTAGCGTTCAAACGAGTCATAATATCACATAAGATAGTTCATCATTACATGTTATGTCCTATTCTTCTATTCGCACTTTTTTTTTTCCCTAGTGTGTCTGATTTCGCTTTATTGTTATGTTTTTCTTACTCTCCTCTTTGTCACTGTTTTGTGCCTCACATTGACGGTTCTATATAATAAGTTATGCAGTTGATCGCAAATTATTTTAGGACTGTGACGTTGCTGTTATTGTTATTTGTTCTTAGTGACGTTAGGAGGTCTATGTGAAATGTCGGTGAAATTTTTTTCTTGTGTAGGACATGATGAAATTGGATCAATCAGAAAAGGTTTTGTCAAGATGCTTGCCTAATGTTCACCATGTCAGTGATGATGCTATGGTATGTTACATTAGTGCTTCCAACAATTTGATATTTTCATTACAAGAAGTAAATATAATTGTGAACCTACTAAAAATTGTTCACAGGATTCTCCTGAATCTAAATCACTCTTACCAAAAAGATAATAGAATTAAAAGTATTTCCAACAACAAATTTTGGTAAAATGCACAAAAGAAAAACGGTGTTCAAGGACCCCATGTGCTAGACTGCTAGCACAGACCGGTCGATGAACATATTGATATTCATCTACCATAACCATCCTGATTGTTCCCCGTCTTTCTCTTATTGATGTCGGATGTTATTTCATCGCTTTTGGATCTCAACACATTAGGTGAAGCCGTGAAGATGCTTTCACTATGAACATGAAAGTCGCACAAAAGTATTGATAATCAATAGAACAGTTTAGGTCCCCGTGTCCCATTATCATAAAGTTTGAACTTTGAAGAATTCCATGTATATGAGGTTGTTTATCGATGAATCTACCAAGCTTTATTATTTGCATGTAACTTTTAGTGAAGATGCTAATTACTGAAGCAACTATCAAGTGTAAATGAATATATGAACAAAATGACACTAGATGATTTGCATTGTCATACCATCTGACCAACCTCCTAGATAGCGCATCTTTATTAACTATGTCGCGGCCAAGTACGCCATGATGGATAAAAGGAAGCTGATAAAGACATTGAACATCTTTGTATTTTGCTCAGTCATCTATGTAAGCTTGAATTCAATGTTATATAGTCAGTCTCATTCGTTAACCTGGATGGTGTTTCAGGTAATTTCTTATACGAGAGGTCCTCTTCTGTTTATCTTTAACTTCCATCCAACTGATTCGTATGAGAGATATAGCGTCGGAGTTGAAGAAGCAGGAGAGTATCAGGCAAGTTCAGTTCCCTTTACTGAAGTTCGATGTTAGAAATTTGTCTGTGCTGCTGTGACTCAAATTTTAATCTTGTTTAGCACTTAATCTTCCTATGGGAATTTACGCATCTATTGCCATGTACAAACTGCTGCATTTTCTTCTGCTTGACAATAGTACTTTCACACGAAAGAAATACGAGGACTCATGTCTACTTTTAACCATCTTCTAGGTGAACTGTCTGCGTATATGTGCCATGTGCAAAAAATAAATCCCGTCACATGGCTGATTATGTTGTTGCCAAAGATGTTATATGTGGTTCTGATTTACCCACTTGGCAATCTTGAGATGAAATCATGTTTCAGATTAACACGTCGATGGGAGGAATCAAATTAGTACTTCCTGTTCTTTTAATTCAAATCATTCTGGAGCTAGAAAGACTCGAAAGAATTTCACTATCTCATTCTTTCCCTTCCCTTCGCCGCACTTTTCAACTCCCTCCTTCATTGCTATTCGATTAAACTGTAACAGAAATAGTGAATTTGATATGACATCAAGGGCACTTAATGGTTGCTTCTTCAAAATAATTGACATCATCAGTGGACCAATGCTTATTTGATTGGTGTCAAATTGTAGGCAATAGGTTACGTTTTAGAAATCACTCAGGAGTCGTTGATATGGTGTTTTATATCGAGGTTAAGTCTGCTTTGTGTCTCGTATTTGGTTTTAGTCAAATTGCTGTAGTTTCAAACCGATGCATTCTTCGATAATTCTCGTTTTTGTTTGACAAATATCATACCTACACAAATCTGATAACTACATATGGAGTATTCCATATTCCGTAGATGATATCAAGAAAATAAAATAGCTTGTGCTTTTTGCACAGATGATATTGAATTCTGATGAGAAAAAATATGGTGGTCAAGGAGCCATCGACGCTGACCAATATCTCCAACGAAGTATTAGAAAGAGGTTTGTAATTTCTTTATTTTCAGTGTTCTGGGTTGATCTCTCTAATTTCCCGTCATGTTTATTATGTCAAGTGCTTCGTATTGTCGGTAGGACTCTAATCTGCATCTGTTCTTGCAGAGTTGATGGTCTCCAGAACTGTTTACAGTTGCCATTGCCTAGTAGATCTGCTCAGGTTTGTAAATATTCGCATCATATAATATCCATTGAGACACCTTAACAAAATGATTTTCACCGTATAATTCCATCGAGACACCTTTGCTACTACTTCCTTTGCTTTGCTATTTAGTTCCCGTTTGAATTTACTCGATGTCACAAACTGCATTTTCTTCGAATAGCAATTGTCAAGTGACAATTTCCCTTCCCTTTGCTTCAATTTTACCCTCCTCATTGCTATTCTATTAGACCAAGTAGAATTTCAACCAGATTTGAGAAAACGGTTTCGAGAAATTGACTGGCCAATGCCTCTATAAGGTTGATTCAATTGAACCAAAAACGACTTGGTTTCCTGTTATACACAAGTACTTGGTACCACATGCAAATTGGTGTTTTCGTGTACACAACAGTATAGGTAGCTAGCATTCATTATATTCTGGGTTGACTAGAATTTGCTGAAAGCATTCTCTCTCAAAATCCAGCTTTGTTTAACATTTTTATGAAGTGTTTGATTCCCTGGACTAAGATCATAGACTTACGATGAATTGCAGGTGTACAAATTAGCTCGGATATTAAGAATATGATCGCTGCTCGAGAGAAACTCAAATTTTTGTACTGATACCCTGCTTCTTTGCATGTTCGTAATGTTTGCCAACTGATGATGGTAAAAGATTAGTAGCAGTGAGTAATGAATTTATAGTCCAAGTCTGTTGGATGTGAGCGGTCCTGTACATAATTTGCGTTCATATTTTTGGGGCGAGTCCTTTTTTATGAGGATTCGATGCTGGATGCAACACGTATGCATTGCCTCTCCGAGTTTCATGTCCTTATTGTTCGGAGACGTTTTCGTTGTCTTCGGGGAACTTATAATGACAACTCAATGTATATATACTTTATTACATTAAGGATGATTCTTTGCTATGCAGTTTAACATAATTGTGCTGCTTTCTTTTGGTTTTCTTCCCACTAATTAATGTGAGGGAGAATTTGAAAAGTGAAAAACATGTGGAGAAATAGAGAGTATTTATTTCCTCATGTATCCGAGTCAATAACAATTTGTTTTTGTTTCTAATGTAAACGAGCTTTTATCCCGTGTATGCACGGTAATTTCAAAATTTTATTTTGTTGTCTTTTAACATATTCCCATCTTTAAATCCTTACACATTTTAATGTAAGTTTAGGGTATTATAAACTAGCGATCAATCTATATATCTATATCAAAAGTTGAGCAAAATTGATCTTCTTGATCTTACGAAAAAATGTTGCTAGAGTTAATGAGTCATTCTAATTTATTACAAGTACATCGTGATCTTAATTGAAATGATGATCATCAATTTGATAAATTGTAGGTTTGTTGTGAAATGTCTCATACTCTGTGAGTTTGTGAGACTCACTATTTATGAATGAATTTTGTACGAGTACTCAATAATGCAGACTAATAATTTTAATTTTCTAAGCCAAAATTCACTACTTCCTCGTCCACATCATAACAAAAATGTATGGGTACCACTTAGGGGTGGCCATTAGGGCGAGGCAACCCAGCTCAGCCCAGCCCGACCCGGTATGTGGGTCTTGCGTGGGCCAATCTGTCAGCCCGTGGGTCGGGGTTCGGTCCAGCTCGACTTCATCACGGGCTGGGCTCGAGTTCGATTTTTTCAACCCGTCATCTTGGCCCAGCTCGGCCCATCCGGTATGGGCCAATGTTTTTTTCAAAAATTGGTCCGTTTTGAATTTGAATTAGAATTTTTTAACATTTTTTTTAATTCTTTATTTTTACCTATAAATACTCCTATACTCTAACTCATTTTTCACACAAATCATTCTCATCTCTTCTACATCTCAAACTCTTAAAAATATTCAAAGTTTCAAATTCTCTACGTAGCCATCCAAATTATTATAATTTCTCAAACTTTTTAAGTTTGAATATTATAATAATTTGGTGCAATCCCTTAATTTTTTTCCCTTTGTTTAAAAAAAACACTATAAAACGCTTTTCCAAAAAGTTAGTTTTAAAATTTAGAAAATAAAAATAAAAAAGGGTCGTGGGCCAACCCAGCCCAACCCTATCAAAACCCATTTAATCTCGGGCCATGGGCTAGGCACACTCCTTCCCAACTCAGCTCGCTTAACCTAACTTGTACATTACACTTACACCTATCATAAAACCATAAGTTTATGAATCATAAATCCTTTCCCATCATCAACCCCTAGTATTACCTCTTTTAAAATTTTGAAGTTCAAATTCAGCTTTTAAACATTTCTTTGCACTGATTTTAAAATTCAATACTTATATATACTACATTTGTTTTGGTCATTTGTTTACCTATTTTATTTTGGATGTATCATCCATTTGTTACCTTTCCTTTTTTGTTGTAGTTTTTATTATACTAACTAGTTATTATACCCGTGATTCTCACGGATGCTTAAAATTCGCAAATTAATACATTTAGCTTACAATTTTTATAAATATGAATTATATATCTAGTATATATGAAACTTCTACCTTGTTTTAGGTTCAAATCATAAAACTAATATATCTCTATTATTTTTTTTATCTTTAAAAAAAATCATTTGCTAAAACTGAACTTTTATTTGTAAAATAGTACTTTTATTTTTCATTTCACATCTCATCTAGAATGTCTTCATTTCTTAGTCAATTTTAAAAATAATCAAATCTCTTTATAAATCGTGCAATATTAAGAAAAGTGAACTATTTATAATTTTATTAATTACGCGATCTTTTTGTCTAAATTTTAACTCTCCTTTTTTTGAATGTTTGTACTTTGTAGTGTAGGTCTTACGGTAAGACGATTTTATCGGGTACTACTAAAAATTTTAAACTCATGCTAATAATTATTGAAGTAATTTATAAAAATAAACGTGTACTATTATAAATGGGTATGAAACAAGTATGCATAAGAGTATATTATTAGTTTATTACAAGTTCACTTAACTCAAAATTCACATTGTAAGTTTTTATCAATTGTTATACTTTAAAAAGAGTAGAAAATGAGTTAAAATAAGTACATTGAACTAAGTAGTAATGATGCATAAATTAATTTTAGAAGCTTCACATGGCTTTTTCACAAAGTCACATTTTGCCACATTTCACTCAAATTTTACTAAAACCTCCTTTTTATATTATTTATGGATAGATATAGGAAAAGTCTTAAAAAAGACCGTCTAACATGATAGACAGGTTTCTGATGCATAAAACGTGACAACATTTTGATTGATCGTGACCATATTTGAGTATAATGTGACCATTATTAAGATATATAAAAGTAGTCACATTTTAGT
>JAUEKU010174708.1:0-10836 GCA_032274805.1 Gypsophila paniculata
TTGCCATGTCAATTTAGTAACTTGGTTACAAATATGTAACCATTTGCATGTTTTTGACACTCAACAATAGGGTGGTTTGTGGACAAACCTCAAAAAGGTAGGATGAACCCCTTTGACAACCCCCTATATCGTGGATGCCCTTAAGAGCCGGTCGTCGCAATTTGCTAAAGCTTTCTTACTCAAGGTCATTTGAGGTTTCTTCGTGTTTTCATCACAAGGGTAAGACCGCGTACGACTGACACCCAAATAATAAACAGTTTGCATTGTGATGGAATTGACTAAAATCTCCTTCTGTACGACTGACACCCAAGCTTTTTTTTAATTAACTTGTTCCTAATTATACTTGTTCTATCTATGTAACATGCAAAACATGAACTATTTTTGTGTAAATAGAAGAAATTATAGAATTCATGGTTTTTCTTATTTTTCTCATGTGACAGTTTCAAACAATGATTTATGTTAGCTGCTACGAATCGTTTTTGAATTAAGGTTTTGTTGTTGCTGGTTCTGTTGCATTCGCATTTGGAAGGATTTTCCAAAAATGATTATACATGAACTTCTCCATACCGCCATATTTCTTACTTAGAACCTGTTCTCTTTCTCTGAAATTTTTTTAAGCTTTTAATAAGCATCCGAGGTTTTCTGAACTAAATAATGGACTATGAGTTTTAAGAATATATTTCAATAGTATTGGAGAAATTTTTATGAATTTTACGATTATTTTAGTTCAATTTAGTTCAGTTCAATTCAATTCAGTTCAATCCTAAAGAACAAAGCCGACCCTCGTTTTTATGACATTATTATATTTATCGTTAACAACAACCAATTATCTTTAAAATCGCTTAACTCTTAACATCACTATTCATGGTTAAATTCACCGCCAAACTCCAAAATAAACACCACGGCTATCTTCCTTTGCTAACAAAAGAAAAAAAAAAGTTCGAAGAAGAATTATTGTAAATCATGCATCATTATGATGGGTTATTCAATGAATTAAGTTAATGAAATGTTAAAAAAAGATCACATTATAGACAAAGTATAAGGTTTTGCAATATACATTAGAACCTTAAGAAAGTAAGGGTATATCGTAAAATATAAAAAAATTGAGCGGTACAAAGTAGCAATTCGCTTTTTTTTTTCGGCAGTGGTATAAAATCTTCCCTACACATCCATTTCCTTTAATTCCAAAATTTTTTGTTTTTGCCACTATCCACGGCCCGGCCGCACCAATTTCGTTCCCTTGGGAGGCGACGTGAAAAGATCACGGAAAAAGTTGGCATATATATTGGTACTCGGACTCGGCGTAATAGGACGACAATTCGGCTTAGGTAAGCTGACAATGTGGCGGCAGCTATGGGCGATAACTTTCTCCCACCCAGGCAGCATATAGTGGAGCGCCTGATTATTAACAAAGTCGACCGTGGTTGGACGTGACGCCACCTGGTTTTCAGCAACTTTACATATGCAACTGTCCGGGGATGCAAATCCTCCTGCTAAGTCCCGCAACTGGTTGCAGCAACTCAATGTAACAGGGTCACATCGTGCACACGACTCGTCGTTTCTGTTATTCGTAGTTGAACTACTTTTATCAGATGTACAGCAGCCTGCTTCACGGGCTACTTGAGGCAATACTGTCCCTTGTTTAACACCCTCGACGGTGGGTGCACAAACTCGCATTGCCTCTGTTGCATCGGCTACGCACGACTCAAAGGGCTTAAACTTTTGCCTGGCTTCTTGGCCTATTGCTATGCAGTTGACGTTGATCAGCGTGTATGGCGTACAGAGTTCAAGCATCGTCCAGTTGCCTGCTACAAAAGTCATAAAGTCCTCAAGTTCTGTTGTTACTGACGGACTACTGCGGCCTCCCAACAGGGTACATATACATCCGCTGGTGGCCAACGCACGCACCCTGTGGCAGCAAGGTATGTCGCCATGTCGGTAAACTCTTGTGTCGCCATCTTCAACATGGGTGCACAAGTCTTCATGGTCTTCTGAGCATCTGTCTCACATTTCCCAAACACTTTGGAATTCTTTGCCTCCACACCGTTGATTCCCTTTGTGCAGCTGCCACCGCCTTTCATTGAGAAAGCAGGGCAGGCATTGTTAACAAAGCTGCTGTCGGTTTCGAGATCTCGAATAAAGGAGAGCACGTCCGTAGACGTGTGAGCCTCGGTACCCAACGCACACGAACAATTCGCCTTGGAGTTGACGAGTCTATCCAGCTCGTTGCAGCACACCAGGGACTCCGTCTCCTCGGAATTAACATCACTCTTACTCGACTTGGCCATCGTGGAGGCACACACATCCATGGCCTCAACCGCCGCTTGGTCACACTTTGTGGGTGACTCCAACTCATTTTCCGCAGAATTCTTCAGTTTATCTGCACGCTCAAGTGCCTTAACAACCGCGGAACAGTCCAAATTGTGCAGGGTATCACATGCGCGCAGACTGTTTTCGTTCACGCTTACAAATCTCAGCACATCAGTCATACGTTTTTCAGCCGCTGTTTTTGGGGTGTTAGGAGAGGCCTTGTCAGTCTGTAGGATGAGACACACGCAATCCTGGTCTAACCCTGATTCTCCGAGTGCACCGCAGCACTTGTTCAGTGATTCATCGCCTTCCGACAAAGAACCATTTTGTGTCTTTTCCATGAAACTTGTGCAACCAGATACCATCGTCTTTCCTTTGCTTGTGCAGTTCCTCAGACGCTTTCTCAGAGCACCTTGCACTTTTGTATCCTGCACGTCCACACCAAACATTACTGTATTTAGTGTCGTCCTCTAAAATTGTGGGAAACACGGAGTAGAATAACACAGGCCCACAATTCAAATTGAATTTCGTCCTTAAACTAATTGGCAACTCCACCGATGTGGGACTTTTACCCTACACACGGGATCAACTGTGAAGATATATACCATGAGTAGACATGCCGTGACAGTGTGTGACACGTGAGTCTGTGATACCTTATTTAGTTGCCGAGATCTTTTGAAAATATTACAGTAACTATTACCTCGAGACCTCATAGTGTCATGAGGCTCTGATACCATATTAAAGTGGATTCACGTGATTCAATTTTTATATAAACGTGATCTAACCTTTTCCGGAGATTTGAAGCGAATAATTTCGTCAGCAGCAGCCGAGCAATCTGCATTAGTTTTTATGTTGCAAGCCGTAGAGATTTGGGTGTCAGTGTTTAACAGCTCCAGAAACTCCAACATTTCCAGATCTTTTTCATTGACAACAGAAGCAGTTCTAATATTCTCCTGAGTTAAACACCTGCAGTCACTCTTATCCAACGTTCTCACGTATCGGCAACCCGTCTTCAATCCCGTGACATTCTTCACGCTGAATGACCCGTCTTCGGCCACGTCAAGCTTCCGTCTCGTGTTTGTCAGAGCTTTCCTTGCCCTGTCAAAGCAAGTCCCTAGTTTGCCTTTTATTTCCTGGCATTCTGCACACTGCAGAAGAGTCGATGCCCACAACATTACTATTATTAACAAACTTGAGACTTTCTTCATGTTTTTTTTTTTTTTTCGAAATGAAATATGAAATGATTTATAAGAAGTTTTATTAGTATGAATTGATTGTGAAGTGTTAAGCTCTAATTCATCACCTATTTATACTGCATTGTACAATGTGTGCCTGTATTATGTTCGTGTATGTATGCCACTCCACCACGATGTTCATTGTTTCATTTGTGCCATCCACTACTCCACATTTTTATACTTTTATGTGCATATTCCTCTTGATGGTCGACGTGCGATCAATTTATCGAGGTTTTTGGAGATTTATTACATCGCGGCTTTGCCTTCAACAATAGCCAACGTCCCTTGGGTTTGTCGGTCTGTAGATTAGCTAAACACATCATTGCATATGTCGTGTCTATACCCAAAAACACGTCAGATGTTTTTAGGCCAACCAAAATTATACCGACATTTCTACTTGAGCTGGGTTCTAATGCCAGTAAACAAGCCACTTTAAAGGCGGTTTTGATGCTTAACACACGCCATTGCCCATGGCGTTTTTCTTCTATGCATTTTTTTTGGCTCTTGTTGAAGCCAAACCCGCCACTTACTGTGGCGTTATTACTAATAAACCATCAAGCATGGCATGTTCGTTTTAGATATTTCACGCTTAATTTCAAGTCTACGTAAACACCATTTTTATTTTTGAAAATTATTTTAAACAAACGATTCGATCAACTTTCAAAATATGTGCCGTCCCACTACTATGCTCCTTGATTAATTTGTGGCAATTATATTTTTCTTAATACGGATTACATATATAAACATCAAGAGTAGTATAAAATTAAGATTTGTGAATGCTGAATACTGAATAGTCTTTATAAACTAGACGAATAATTAATTATCATCATTAGCAGCTCTTTACATTTCACATAAAATACTCCTAAGCATGAACTGCAATAATTAATTTTTAAAACTCTTATGACCCTGAACACAAGGAACATATTGTGCCTTCCATGATCGATCACAAAGTTTGAAAATATATGACTGAATATAGTTTGATGTTTACGGGTCTCGGCCAAGACCGTTTCACATCCATCACAACCTTGTTTAAGGAACGCGAAAATATTGTAGCGACCACAAAAGGCTTCACCTAAAGGGGCTCGGTTGTTTGAAACATGAACTAATAGATTACAGGTCTCAAGTGGGTCTCGACTCTCGAGTCCGGATATGCATGGTTTCTTATTTTGCAATCCTTCATTCCTAAACAGCTAAAAAGGGGCATTATAAATCGAAAGCTTAACCTCGAACATTATTCATACAGACGGTGTATTTTCGGCAAATTTTCCTATTAAACATTAAGGAAATCGTTAAAAGTACAGATTCGATCTCATCATGGTCCTGCTACAATCCTAGTCTCCCATGAACTTCCAGGAGCGCCAAAACAAAGTTGAAGGCGATGAATGATGGCTGGACAACATTGGAAAGGGTTGAAAATCATACTACAAGGGAAGAGCATATCCACGCAAATAAGTGGAATCCACCCCGGATTCTCGAGAAAGCGCCACTCTTCCCGTTCGTGCCACCTACAAGATGCCAAGATAATAACCAAACCATTTCAAACCTTCCATTTATGCTACTAAATGAAATGAAGTGAAATCGACCACCAGATGGTCAAGATCTGATTTACCGGAAGTTGCATACTATTTCCTTACAAATGGAATGCAATGTAATAGAAACACACTGTCTCTAAATTGGTTAGTTCTTAAATAGCGAACTAAGGGCATCCACAATAGATGAACCCCAAAAGGAGGTTTGTCCATGACACGTCACCTTTTTACAAACCTCTCCAACAACAAACCCATACATAACAATAGACAACCTTTTTTTAGGTTCATACTATATGACCCATTACCCAAACAATCACCTTTTAATTATTATTTCATTTTGTCTTATTTTGCCATGTCAATTTAGTAACTTGGTTACAAATATGTAACCATTTACATATTTTTGACTCTCAATAATAGGGGATTTGTGGACAAACCTAAAAAATGTAGGATGAATCCCTTTGACAACCCCCTATTGCTAATGCTCTTAGTGTAAGTGTAGCATTTTCGATTTTTCGCTACAAATCTAACGATATGAGTAAATTTTATAATAAACTCGAGTCATTTTATATCATCTTTCCATTTCAAAAATTTTTGTGTTCGACCAAAAAGTCACCAAAATATTCCTACATATTTTCCAACTTTCTTGATTTCAAAGTTTTTTTTTTTTTTTTCATTATAATATCTTTAGCTTTTAGATGTCTTTTCATTTAGGTATATATAATTAATTAATTAATCTAACTGTATTTCGATCCAAGTTGCTTTGACTCATACGGCCATACCCTAATAAATGAACGAAATATGACTAGATATTCGATTGACCCAACCAAATTCAAACTTATTCTTATATAATTCGCTTTTAATTGATTATTATTCCTAATTAACCAAATAATATTCCAATCCAAATTGCTCTAATCCATATCGAATAAATGAACCAAAATATGACCAGATATTTAATTGACCTAACCAAATCAGTGTTTACCCTTATATAATTCGCTTCTAGTTGACTTTTATTTCTAAACATCTCTTACCCTCAAAACGACTCAATCCAGCTCGATATATATTAAACTCAAACGTACTCAACACTAATCAAACGTAAATCAACCCAACTCATAACCAATTCAAATAGTCCTTAATTTATTGGGATTTTGTATGCAACACAAATCACAAGATAGATTACTTTTTTTGTCTAACTTTTGACTTATGCCCCAGAAATGGCATGCTAAGCTTCATGGTTTTTAAAAATTCCATAAAATCACCAACCAAAAACTAAAAGGATACACATCACCTAAAATAAGGCAACAAAATAGACTACTCCTTTGTTCACACCTTCCTAGGTCATCTCCCATCTCTCTCTCCTTTGAATTTCCCCCACATTATCCCCTCTTTTCAAACCTTTCAACTCTTCCCTTTCACACTTGTCCTGTTCCACAGTTTGTAAAATAAGACGGTTATATATGTACGATAAAATAATTAGATAATTATTCCTAAAATATATTTTTTTCATTCAAATTCAAATGATACATTTCATATTCTGACACTATTCATCAAATTAAATATTTTTTGGAATTTTTTGCGATATAGTACTCCCTCTCGTTCATTAAAATTGCAACATTTTTCATTTATGTCTCATTCAATAGATTTGCAACATTTTTCAAAATGTCTCTCACATAATCCATTTTATACAACCACATTTTCTCTCCTCACACACGTTCACACACTATTTTAATATTTGTGTCATTTACAAATGTTGCAATTTCAAATAATGGGAGAGAGTATATAAGAATATTACATTTTTATATTTTTTTATAATGTATAACTATAGATATGAACGTTGTAATATATATCTCGATAAATGTGTAAAAATAAATGGGACATTTGATTTGAATAGAGAAAGTAACTATTACGGAGTATATTGTGTTATGATCTTTAAAACTCATGAAAACGAAGTTCAAACGTTCTTATTACTTTACTTATATTTGTCGAAATATATTTTAAAATATTAATATTTTTAATTATTCGTTATTAAAAATTAATAAAATATTAATATAATAATACAAGTACAAAAGAAAAGGATCACGTACTCTTATATTTATATGATCATTTTTAGTCACGATTAACTCGAAATACGCGTACAACGGTGTTATATTACGATTACTTCCCCTAGACATTTCATCAAACACAATAGTCCTAAATTTGCATTATTTTCTCCACAAAAATTACTCACAATTCCCCCTATAAATTTCAAATCTTTTTCACAACCCACTTCATATTTCACAAAATATTCCCCCAAAATTACCCAAAGATTCAATCTTTAGTGATGAATAGTAACCCTAGTAATAACAGTAAAAAGAGGAGAAAGAGAAGTGATGAAGAAGTTGTTCTTGTTAATGAAGATGATAAAGAGGGTCTAAAAGAGATAGTAACATCATTTTTACTGATAGAAGATGAAGAAAAAGTGGAGGAATTAGAGTATGAGAAGAATACCCAAGTAGAAAAGTCAAAAATTGAGGAAAATCACAAGAAAAAAGGCGAAATTTTGATGGAATATCGCTCAAAAACACATGATATTTTTGAGGGTTTTGATGGGGTTGATAAAAATAGGAGAAAAAAATCAAGGGTATGTGTGAATTCGGCTGTATCATTAGTTACAAGTGAAATAATTCAAAAAAGTTGTGAACTTGGTCAAGTGTGTGGTAGTAGTAGCAATAATAATAATAATAATAATAATACATCTAAGAGCGGGACGATTTCGAGTAGAAGATTGTGGGTGAAAGATAGGTCGAAAGCGTGGTGGGATGAGTGCATTGGAGAAGAGTACCCAGACGAAGAATTTAGGAAGTGGTTTAGAATGGGGAAGAAGACATTCGAGGGAATTTGTGAGGAATTAAATTCGGAGGTAGCCAAGGAAGATACAATGTTAAGGGCCGCGATCCCCGTTAAGCAACGGGTCGCGGTCTGTATATATAGATTAGCAACGGGAGAGCCGCTTAGACTCGTGTCGAAGCGGTTTGGGTTAGGGATTTCAACTTGTCATAAGCTGGTACTTGAAGTATGTCAAGCAATTAGGAAGGTTTTGATGCCTAGGTATGTACATTGGCCGAATGGGGACGAGGGCGAGGGCGAGGGGGGGGACGGGTTTCGTGGCATTGAGGAGGAATTTGAGAGGGTTTCGGGGATTCCCAATGTGGTTGGGTCAATGTATACTACTCACATTCCTATAATTGCGCCTAAGATTAGCGTGGCGGCTTATTTTAATAAGCGTCATACTGAGAGGCATCAGAAGACGTCTTACTCGATTACTGTCCAGGGAGTTGTGAATCCGAGGGGAGTGTTTACGGACATTTGTATAGGGTGGCCTGGTTCGATGCCTGATGATAAGGTGTTGGAGAAGTCGGCATTGTATCAGCGCGGTCATCAAGGGCTTTTGAAAGGTGTTTGGGTCGTTGGAGGGTCCAGTTATCCGTTGATGGATTGGTTACTTGTCCCGTATTCTCAGCCTAATTTGACGTGGACACAACACGCTTTTAATGAGAAGATTGGCGTCCTTCATAAGGTCGCTAAGGACGCTTTTGCGAGGCTTAAGGGCAGGTGGTGTTGCTTGCAGAAACGTACCGAGGTTAAGCTTCAAGAGCTGCCTATGGTCCTTGGTGCTTGCTGTGTTTTGCACAACATCTGTGAACTCAGAGGCGAGGTCCTCGATCCTGAGGCCGTCTTTGATATCTTCGACGATGAAATGACGCCCGAGATACCCTTGCAAACCATCACTGCTATGAAAGCCAGAGATGGCATTGCTCATAATTTGCTGCACCATGGCCTTGCAGGCACCGGGTTCCTGTGACATTCTCAATTACAACACTTCTAGAAATATACAACGGTCTTATTGGATAATTTTGGATCGTCCTGAGCGATGATCTCGGGAATGTATAGGCCAAATACTTAGTTCTTACACATAGCATGTAAAACTATGGATCATACTTGTATTATTAAACTGGTTGATGTATGCTTGTATTCTTACAACAATGTTCTTCATTTGTTTCATTCTTTCAAATATATGATGAAGTATAATGCAATTTTTATATATTCTTGTTATGACATTCATTACTTGTAATTATTGCTTTTTTTAGGTCATTGATCCTATGAAACTAGGCCTCAAAACTCAAGTATTGCACTAGGCATATTATTGTTTTCTAGCCAACATTAATCGGTACGGACGGAGTATAATGTAACCGTAAGAGTTTGTTTGGATGAAGGGATTTGTTGAAATAGCAACTGGAATGTAATTTTCCATCATAGGATAATAAAAGTCATTCAATAAGTATGAAATTATCGAAAATGAAAATAGATAGAAATTGATTGAAACATTGCAAATTGAAAACAGATCATGGTTCAACGAGACAGAACGAGAGTGAGTGCAATTAATTCACATTAGACCTAAGTTTTAATAAAGTCAAATCAAGATCTAAGTTTTAATGAAGTCAAATCTAGTTTCAAGAGCTTGACATTGTAAAACGGCCAATTAAAGAAGAATAAGTCTTGTATTCACACTTGTTTCATGGTTTTTATTAATTGGCTAGGAGATTTTGAATTCATTAAGGCTATATTTATAATGGTACTTTTCACTTGGATCAATTGGATGTAAAAATGAGCACATATATTACTAGATATTAATAATTTAATATAGTGTGGAGATGGGATTATCGAATTCTCGTAATATCCTTTTACATTTGAATTTGGTATTGAGTCGAGTATTATTGAATATAATATAATTATATCCACATGGTGTGAGTAAAATTAACGATGTCCAGGATAATTTTGAATTTCTAG
Source organism: Gypsophila paniculata (assembly GCA_032274805.1). Classification (NCBI taxonomy): domain Eukaryota; kingdom Viridiplantae; phylum Streptophyta; class Magnoliopsida; order Caryophyllales; family Caryophyllaceae; genus Gypsophila; species Gypsophila paniculata. The sequence continues at coordinate 9,899 of JAUEKU010174708.1, forward strand.
TTATTAAATCAACTACTGGACGAGATTTAGTGGGCTACCTACTCATTATTGTGTTTAGAAAGCATTCCTCTTAGAGAGCATTTATCATTCATCAATGGTAAAACAAGTTACATTCATATGAAAACGGTACTATAATATACGGATTATTAGTTAGTTAAATTCAGTTTTTCATACCATCAAATCAATTCATTTATTTCTAATCATCAATTTAATTACAGAGTAACATTTATGACCAATAAAGTTTCAATGAGACAGTCTATACATAAGACGTATTTTTATTTAAACATAATAAAATATATTATCGTAAATTTATTTTATTATAAGATCGTCTCAATTTTGTGATAAGGAATAGAGGTGAGAAATGAGAAGAGGATAAGTAGATGGATGATGGTAATGATGTGAAAGGAAGCATTTACTTGAAAATTAGGGAACATGCGTCGGGCAATAAAGTATAGGTTCTTTTTTCTGTCATAGACAATGACTTTGTTGGATGTACCTTTGACTTTGTTCTCTAAATTACGGCATTTCAGCTTGTGTTCACACTACAAACTACTTTGTTTACGTCTTCGTTTTCTCATACCACATTCATCTCTCGTCGGTATAAACGTCAAAATTTCGCTTGATATATAAGAACAAACAAATTTATGCGATATTTTATTTAATTTGTGAATAAATATAGTATGAATATCAAAATTTCATATATTTTTTTTAGGGTAAATTGACGATTAACACCCTTTAAATACACGAATTTCAAAATTAACACCCTATATGATTTTTTAAAAATTTACTACCCAACAGTGCACTTTTTTCAAAAATTGGTACCCAATGCTAAATCCGGCCACAAAATAGAATATTCCGATTGAATATTCCATTTTCACCCAAATTTTTGTTTGAATTACCCATATTACCCTCCTTTTAAGACCTTCCTCCTTCAATCC
>JAUEKU010174718.1:0-10834 GCA_032274805.1 Gypsophila paniculata
TAGGTCATAGGTTCGAATACCCCACCCTTAATATTGTACTGGCCTTGTGGGTCGTCTTATACCAAAATATACTCAAGATGCCACTAGATTATGACAACGGTATTAGCCAAAAAGGCTAAATAAGACAACAGGCAAACGAGTCTGTAAAACCAAAACCCGGAAATTCATATGTTACCTTGACAGGTATGTTGTGATATGGCGTGTCAATATCATAAACATGAATCCTGGCATCGACAAAGAACACAAAATACATTAATCAAAACCAATTATTGCCCAATGAAAGTAATATGAAAAGTTCATTAATCAAGCTAAAATTAAAAATCTTACACCAGTGGCTGAACAATCTCAAACTGGTATGCCACAGGTATTTTTCCAATCCAAGACGGGTTCAAGTCGTTCAAGATAACCTCTGTACGACCCAGTTCCTCGAGATTTCCATCAAGTTTCTTCATGTAAACTACAGCCATTGGATCGCTCTGTATCAAACCAAACACAAGCGTCAAACAAAACAGCAAATACGACATTCCAGCAGCTTATGTCGCAATACTGTCAAACTCAGGAAATACGATCCACAAGCATCAGACAAGTATTGAGGTACGAGAAAACGTACCTTTGAAACAATGTCGAGGTCAAGTAGATTTGTCGCAGACAGGGATAACTGCACAACAGCAGCATTACATGAGCATTACAGACCGTTTTTTTTTCGCTTTAACAAGCACAACTAGACCTACATTGCTCTCAGTCTGTCAATCACGACTCACACGTAGTCGCGTATTCACATTTTCTAAACCTTCCAGTTCGACTAGTAAGGCGTTCAATCGGTCTCCACGTCATGTAACCAAAACACGTAAAGCAGTTTCCGACATCCTGTTAAAGACGTACTTTATCCCGAATCATCTCAATTCTCAACCAATCTTATCTTATATACGCCATATTAATCGTATAACCATGACATTGTTCGCGATGTGCTATACGGTCATATACGGTATGTCGGTATAGTATACTGTATTGTTCACTATGTCTTATACTAGTATACGGGGTATACATATTACGTATATACGGTTTTGTGATACAGATACGATAATGTATACAGATTTTCTTAAATCACATATTGTATTGAATTCGTATCACGCTATCGGTGTGGTTTTAACTTAAGAGTTAAGACGGTCACGTGAATATGTCTCGATTTTAAAGGCCTAATTAAAATTATGCTATAGTATTCATTTTCGAATTCGTAATTTGATCAATTTTGTCACATTTTACGGGAGATAAAAGTAATTTACGGAGTATATACGTACTTCACATCACAGTATACATTCTATGAGCAAAATTTGTATCCGTATATACGAAATCTGTGTATATCAAAATTTGTACAAATGATTTTTCCTAAATATGAAAACCGTATATTCAACACGATATATATGTTTAAAATTTCAGTTACATGACACAATTGACCAAAATAAAAGTGTAAAACGGGTGCTTTTACAATCGAGTTTTATTGATAAATAAAAACGAATTATATTTTAGGAAAATTCTATGTTGTATCCCTCGTATTTTTTCGAATTCTTATAATTTTTGAAAAACAAGAGGTATCATGTAAAATTTGAAAAAAGACGAGTTTTAAAAAGGGGAGAGTATTATACCTCAACTTGGGAGAAAAGAGGTTGGAAACCTTGACCACGATAAAAGAAATCAACGGCGTCGTTTAAGCCGCCAGCTTGATCAGCAGCCATGGCAGACATGGGGCCCACACGCTGGGCCCCACCAACAGCTTCTTGTCCTTCTTTTTCATTGACTGAGAAACACGTCCCCATCTTTTTTTTTTTAGGTTATTTCTCTCTACAACAATAATTTTTTTTCAAGAATTATATATATATAGACGTGGAAAAAAATAAAAATAAAAATAAAGGGAAGTTTCGTGGGTAATTATAAGAATTTAAGTGGTTTACCATAAAAAGAAGAATTTGTGAAAAGTAGTATTTTTGAATTTAAATAAATAAGCAAGGACTTTAATTTTGGTATTATTATTATTATTATTATTATTATTATTATTATAAAAAATAAAGAAAGACTATGAAAAGTATTAATTAAGTAGTTGGGTAACACGTTTATTGTACAATTTATTTATTGTACAACAATATATTACGCGGGTTTGTTACCTTCATAGTAATAACGGAGTAAATAATTACGTTTATTAGATATATATTAAATATTAAATAATTACTCACGTAAAGGACGTTTATTTACAAGTATTTTATCCTTTTATATTTTGACCTTAATATATTTCGACATTAATATGATCAAAACTTGTATTTGGACGTTTGCTCCCTCAGCTTGTCTCTAGATCGATTTAAAATTAACTTAGTTCAATCCGTTTGACAAATCTATATAATTATCTAAAGTTGTTGTATTTTATATGTTTGACGATCTTTTATACTCCCTTCGTCCCAGTGAATTGCCAACATTTGATATTTAAGAGTTTAAACATGATACAATTAACCCTTATATTTTTGTCAATAAGTCTCTCTTAAGACGGGTCGACCCGTCTTAAGGTTAAGACTGGTCGGATCCTACCCACCCAATTCCTCCCTATAAATACCCAACCCCAACCCTAAACCCCCAAATTCATTCAAATTCAAAAAACCCAAAAACCTAATCCTCCTCCATCCTCCCCCTCTTCCTCCTTCTCCACCTCCGGCCACCACCTCCGGCCACTAGGTTGTTCTCCCTCACTCCGGCGACCCACACCCGCCACCACCGCAGCCCCGACACCCACAACAACCTCCGACCACCATCCTTCCACCACCACCTCCTCCTCGTGCTCCGGCCCTTCCAAACCCGCCACCACGTCCTCCGGCCCTTCCACGTGCTCCCTCCTCGTGCTCCGGCCCTTCCTCGTGCTCCGGCCCTTCCACCACCACGTCCTCCTCGTCCAAACCCTCAGATCTGGGCCATTTTGTTGTGCCGAAGGATTAGATTGGTGTTGGTGGTGTGGTGTTGGTGGTTGTGCGTGTGGTGTTGGTGGTGTGGTGTGGTGTTGGTGGTGTGGTGCGTGTGGTGTTGGTGGTGTGGTGTGTGGTGTTGGTGTGGTGTTAATAAAAATGTTACCATTTAACGATAAAATGTTACCATTTAACAACAAAATGTTACCATTTAAATACAAATTCAATATGATAACAAAATGACATTATAGTGGTAACAAAATGACATTATAATGGTAACAAAACGACATTATAGTGGTAACAAATGTCATTACAATGTAACAGTAAAAAATATTAAAATGTCATTACGTGTGACAAATATGATTTTATGATGGTAACAAAATGACATTAACCTGTTAACAAAATGATATTAAAATGGTAACAAAAAATATTATCTTTAGTAGCATGTTAACAATCTGATTATTTTTGGTAAAATCTTTTAATAAAATACGGGTTTGACATGGTGACAAAAAGTATATGCATGGTAACAAAATAACTTATTCATGGTAACAAAATTAATATTATAATGTCACACATTAGTCTTTCTTAACAAAAATTTAGTAAAAAATTATTATGAAATTATAATGGTAACAAAATGTATAATCATGGTAACAAAAAAGAGTTTACATGACTACAAAAGAATAGAAAGACATGGTTATAATTAATAGGTTACCAAAAATAACTGCACATTTAATACAACCATATTCAAAATGGGTTTAAAAGATTTTGTATTTGGATCCGTTTCACAAAAATGTCTAAATGGGTTATTTACATCCGTCTTAAACAAGACTTTGTCTTCGTGTTTAGAGAACTTAACTCAAACCCAAAGTCCAGCGAATTAGATTTCGTGTCATGTTCGTGTTTACACACTTACATAAATGAGTCAATGTCACCCAAATCCGTTAATTTCATGTCGTGTTTTCGCGTCGTCGAGTCCTTATTTGTCGGTTTTTACCGAGTAAATTTTACATACGAATTCTCCCGTGAGACGGTACGGCTAGCCATGTATTTGGCAGGTTCTAGGTCGTACTATTTTTCTTTCATTTCATTTTAAGATCTACCATTTTAAAAAAAGAATTGTCGTATTCGGAACTCGTAGTCACGAGTTTTTATCGATCAAAAACTTTTTTTTTATCAAAAAAGAGGGGTATTATGGGCAAAATTGCAAACCTTGGGGGTACCGTTGGAATTATTCCTAATTTTTAATGCGCTATTTTAACCGTTCTTTTCGACATTATATATTATTTTCTTTGGCTAAAAGTATTGTAACACACTTTTGAAAAATAAATAATAATATTATAACAACAAATATTATTTTTTTATCATTTCAACTTATTTATTGTCAAAGTTCGCTAACTTTGATAGTTTGATAGTAGAAGAAGTGAGTATATAATACTCCGTACTCCGTATTACTAGTAGAAGAAATTATTTTTTTTTTTTTTTTGAAACCCATCAGGGTAAATTATATTACTGAAACATCGCTTCTTGCCACATCGACAATGTTCGGAGGTAGGTCATCCAACCACAACCTCTTTCCTACGACCCACGGTGAAACGTGAGCTAGCTCATGTGCCACTTTATTATTGTTTCTGCTGACAAAAGACCATGACACAGACTCAAAACGGTTACAAAGATCATGAATGTCATCATACACTAAAAAGATATCGCTCCGTCCTTGTCGGTGTTGCTGCAAATCTTCAATGGCTACTTTGCAATCACTCTCCATGATAATGTGTTGCAGCCCTCGGTTATAGGCCTCCCTTAGCCCTCCCAAAATCGCAAGCGCCTCAGCCATGACCGGAGTACATGACCCCTGGTGGTTTTCCGTAACAGCCCATATCACACCACCGTCACTCCCTCTTCCCACGGCACCACAACTGAAGCCTACCCCTTCCATAAAGCCGGCATCGACATTGATTTTTGTCTTCCCCTCTGGTGGTCTAGCCCACCCCGTGCCCCCTGCCCCTATATCACTCCCAGCCTCCACACTTTCCTTCGATCCACCATCCTGCTCCACCAACTCCGCCTTTAAATTGAGCACCCTATTCCTTGCCCTCACTTCACTCGGCCAAGTCCCCTCAAAAACCAGCTTATTACGTTGCTCCCAGATCGCCCAGCAGCCTATCATGAATGTCACCCTTTCACCATCATCAGTTTCCCTCCACACAGCCTCCACCCACTCCCGCACGTGCTCACTGTCACCCGAGATTTCCACGTCCACTCCCAGCTCCTCCCATATTCCAGCCACCCAACCACAGTACCGGAACAGATGAATGCTCGTTTCAGCACGAGCATGGCAAAAAGGGCACGCGTCGTCAACCCGCTCCAGCCTTTTGCCCAGATTTGCCTTAGTCGGGAGAGCTTCCTTACAAAGTTGCCACATGAACATTTTAACTCTAGGTAGAACAGGGGTTTGCCATAGGCGACTCCAGAGCCATTTCTCCCGAAGCGCTTCGGAGGGCCCCACATCATCTACCGCACCTTGCATCAGTAGTCTATACGCTGAACGAACCGAGTAAAGGCCGTCTTTCTCATAATCCCATGTCCATGTGTCAGGTGGGCGAGACGGGCTAATACGGATATTAACAATACGATCATATTCAAACGGAAGGAAGAGGGTACGTACCTTGTTGTCATTCCACCCAGGACCGTGAGGTGAGAGCAGCTCTGCCACAACCATATCCGAACTCGTGCTCTGTCTCGGTGAGAGGACCTTCCTCGTCTGAGTACCCGGGATCCAGGGGTCACCCCAGACTTTGGTGCTGAGCCCATCACCGATGCGTCGTCTTATGCCCAACTCCAAAACCTGTCTCGCCTCCCAAATCCCTCGCCAAGTGTAGCTAGGATTCGACCCCAGTTGCGCATTCATAAAGGACCCACTGGGGAAGTACCGGGCAGCTGCAATCCGGGCCCAAAGACACTCCCTCTGTGTGACCAGGCGCCACGCCTGCTTACCGAGAAGTGCAAGGTTGAACAATCGAAAATCTCGGAATCCCAACCCGCCCATAGTCTTAGGAGTGCACAGCCTTTTCCAAGCAACCCAAGGTATTTTGCGTTTTCCATTCTCATATCCCCACCAAAAATGTAGAACCTGGGACCGTAATTCGTCACAGAAGGAAATCGGGAACTTAAAGACACTCATGGCATATGTGGGGATTGATTGGGCTATGGCCTTTATCAAAACATCCCTACCCGCCTTCGAGAGAATTTTCCCCATCCACCCTTGTAACTTCCTGCTCAATTTGTCCCGGACACTCTTCGTAATAGCTTTCTTAGAATGCCCAACCACTGTAGGGAGTCCCAGATACTTCTCCTGCACATCAACAATGCGAACCCCTAGAATTTGCGCCACACGTTGTTGAACGTTATGAGACGTCCCCTTGCTAAATGAGACCGTAGTCTTGTCTAAATTAACCATTTGCCCCGAAGCCTGTTCATATCGCCCCAAAATATCTTTAACCCGAACCGCTTCGGCTTCAGTAGCCTTCACGAAGAAAATACTGTCATCTGCAAAGAGTAAGTGCGACACAACAGGTGCATTTGGGGCAATACGGATGCCATGGAGGGCGCCCCTTTCGACCTCTTGCCGTAGAAAGCTCGAAAGAACCTCAGCGCATAGTATGAACAGATATGGGGAAAGAGGGTCACCCTGGCGCAAACCCCGCTGGGGTGCAAAAACATCCGTAGGGGATCCGTTCACTAAAACCGCGAAGGTCACAGACGACACACAACTCATAACCCGATCAACCCAACAGCTATCAAAGCCCATCGAACGTAGAGCCTTTTCCAAAAAACACCACTCAACCCTATCGTATGCTTTAGCCATGTCAAGTTTTACCGCCATATGGCCATGTTTATGCCTCGATCCTTTCATATGGTGGAAAAGCTCAAAGGCGACTAGAATATTATCCGTAATGAGGCGTCCGGGTGTAAAGGCACTCTGGTTTTCCGATATAATCTCGTTCAAAAAAGGCTTGAGTCGGTTCGCGAGCACTTTCGAAACCAGCTTGTACACCACGTTACAGAGGCTAATAGGACGAAAATCAACAATCTTATCTGGGGCCTTCTTCTTCGGTATGAGGACAATGTGTGTCTTATTAAATCCCTCCGGCATTGGTGCCCCTCTAAGGACGCCCACAACGGTATCGATCACGTGAGGCCCTACAATCTGCCAATAGGTTTGATAAAAGAGACCATTCATTCCATCCGGACCCGGCGCCTTAAGTGGGTGCATTTGATTCAAGGCATCGATCACCTCATCACTATTAAACTCCCTCCGGAGTATGCTATTCATATGTTCCGACACCCTCCCCCGAACACCATCGAAATCCTGCTCATTCAGAGTTGGGTTGGATGAAGCGAAAAGACCTGTGAAGTAGGCATTTGCAACCCGAGCAACCGCAGCGTCACCCTCCTGGGCCAGTCCATCATCGTCAACTAGCATAGAAATACAATTCTTTTGTTTTCTCAGAGCAGCTTTTCTGTGAAAGAATTTAGTGTTGCGATCGCCATCTTTAAGCCAAAGAGCTCGAGACCGCTGCCTCCAGAACATCTCTTCCTGCCTCCGTAGTTTTGTAATATCAGCCACCAGCTTTTTGCGCCTCTGAATCTGTTCCCCCGACCTCCCACCTTCATTCAGACGGTCTAACTGCCGACGCTTTACATTAAGTTCTTTGACCACTTTTCCAATAGTCACACCTTTCCATGCCCGGAGTTCATTAGCACATTCTGTCAGAGTAGTCATAAGGTCTCTGCCTTCCTGGCCCCACGCCCTTTTGATCGCCTCCTCACACCCATCTTCATCGACCCAGAATTGTTCAAAGCGGAACAGTTGTCTGTGCCCTGGTATCATCGAGGCTCGGTCATCCAGCATGAGTTTGATGGGCGCATGGTCAGACCATTCTCTAGTGAGGTGGTGGAGCTTCGCATAAGGGAATGCTTCCCGCCACGGATCCGTAGCCATAGCACGGTCGAGTCTGCTCTGACGATTGGCTTCATCAGGTTGAGCGTTGTCATAAGTAAACTCATAACCAGTAAAAGGAACATCCGTCAATCCACAATCATTCGCCGCGTTTCGGAAGTTATTCATTTGCCATTGAGCCCTATCTCCGCCTTTCATTTCCGTTGAGTACAGCACCTCGTTGAAGTCACCGATGCAGAGCCACGGGAGGCTAGATTGGCCCGAGAGAAGTCGTAGGAGCTCCCACGAAAGGTGCCTGTCTGCCACCACAGGCCAACCATAGAAGCCGCATAAGCGCCATTCCCTGTTTCCTAGCGTCACCTCAAAGTCCATGTAATGGACAGAAGCTGATCGGAAGACGCACCGTATCTCCTTCCTCCACAGAAGTGCCAGTCCACCCGACCTCCCCACGCTATCCACCTCCATCCCCTCATAATCCTCTAAAGTTGCACGAACTCTTTTCATTTCACGACCACTTAACTTCGTTTCACATAAGAAAATGATGGCCGGGGCCTCTCTCCGGATAAGATCCCGGAGATTGCCTACTGCATCGGGTTTGCCCAGACCCCTGCAGTTGAGGCTCAGGATGCTCATTGGTCTCGGCGGGGTTGAGCATCCTCAACCTCCGCCTCAAAGGTAGCTTTGCCATCATCAAGCTGGCGCCGTTTCAATAAACTGTCCTCATCCTCTCCTATACCACCAGCACGACCCCGTTTTCCCACCATTGGCTCCAGCGAACCCATGGCCACATCGCCTCCCCTCTCCCTATTCAAGCGCCTCCATGTCCCCCTCAACACCATGCCCTCTGTTCCCCCAATCCGTTCACCCTCCCCAGCGGTAATCAAGGCTTGGCCCCCCCTTCTCCCCCCTTCAGCCCACAGCTCCCACTCTCAACCATTGCCCCCGTACTCAACGGAGCCTCCCCTTGCATCAAACCCACTGCTGCCCTGTCAATAGTACCGCATTCAACAGATATGTTTCCACTACGCCCTCTAGTCTTATTCAGTACAACACTTTGTAGTCTAGCGATAAGACGTTCCACATTCTCCTGATCATCCAGTCTGCTGCGCCCGAATTTTTCCTCCAAATTACAAGCACTCCTCCGAGGGGTATCGTCAATCTCCTTTTTCACAGTTTTCCACGGCGAAGCTCGAACCTCTGCATCAAAATTTAGCATTCCATCCTCATATGGCCCTAGATCGCAATCTTTTTCTCCATGACCAAACACCCCGCATCCATAACAAAACATCGGTAACCGCTCATATTTAACTTGGAACGCCACAATGTTTCCGCTGGGCATACATACCTCTACCTCCTTTTTTATGGGGGTACGAACATCATGAAGAATTCGGAGTCTTAAAGCCCGTTCCAGCATAGCGTCCCCATCCGAGTCACGCCCAATATAGGAACCCAGTAAGGATCCTAGAGCCCTAACATTGTCCTCATCCTGTCTACCAAGCAACGGCAAATCGTAGATGCGGGTCCACACAGGAACGTGGAATAACGGCACCTCTGATAACTTCTCATCCCCCTGAGGCTCATTGAAACACCACACGTATTTATCAAAGTGCCAAGGCTGTCCCTCCAGGACCCTTTCCTTATCCGTCTGCAACGAGAACCGAAACATAAATGTCTTTTCATTCACCTCCAACACGTTCGCATCAAAACGCCCTTTAATATTCCATAAAGATTTCATCATGTCAATCACAATCTTCGGCTTAATCGACCGGTTACACCATAGCTTCCCAATCAGAATTGACGACGTTTCCTCCACCTCCGTTGCCGGTTTGACAGTCCATTTTACTATATTTTTAGGTATCACCGTTCCCTTACTCCCATCCATCGAAAGCCGGGAAAACAAGTAAAGAGAAAAGTAAGAGAGACAAGTAAGGAGATTGAGAGTACAGACCGTTAAAGCCTCGATCCAAGGACGGAAACGCAGGAAAAACTGACGGGAAACTCCACCCAGAAGACCTAGGGGAGACGAGAGAGGGGTTTTTTAGAGAGAGAAAATTTTAGATTAAATTTTATTGTTACTATTTTGAAATATGTGGGTTTTCTTGTTACTATTTTGAAATGTATTCACTAGAGTTATATTTTTAAGTATTCTCCGTTGTTATAGCGTTTTAATTTTTAAATATATACTCTTACGTACTTCATAGACAAATACTTAGGGTTTCTTATTACTATTTTCAATACTCAAAGTTACTGCGACATGTATGAATTTGTCTTTTTATTTGATATAAAACCGTCTTACGTTATTTTTTCTTTTTTCTCCTAGGGTTTATTTTTTGTTTCACACTAACTTAATATTACAACGTCTCTCATGAGACCTAATGAATATTCAATACATTACCTTCTTTATCTTAGAAATTCGTGTGCTCGACTTCATCTTCTCGAGGCTTAATAACCCAATTTAACCTACACAAACTCTTGAAACCATCTCACATAAGAGGTGGTTACTTGGTAGCTATTTTTGTTTTGCTTGAAAAGCAGCACATCTCACGATATAAAACGATATCACAGGAGACCTACTATAGTTTAAACTAGAGCTGGCCATTTGAACAGGTCGGCCCGGCCCGACCCGGATCGGCCCGCCATTCGGGCCTGAAAATGTCGGACTCAAACCGACCCGTCTCGACCCGGGCCCGGCCCTCCTGAGAGCCGGGTCGATTTCGGGTCTAAATAATTGAAACCGGCCCGTTGCACACCCGTTGACCCGCCCCGACCCGCCTTCGGGCCGGTCTAACCCGCTTTCGGGCCGGTTCCGGGTCCACTAATCCAGGTGGCGGGATGACCCAGCCCGGCCCGCCTTATAGGACGGGCCGATTCCAGGTCCAAAAAAATGGAACCGGCCTGCCACGGGTTGGCCCAGCCCGCCCGAACCCGGCCC
>JAUEKU010174728.1:0-10832 GCA_032274805.1 Gypsophila paniculata
TTGTTATAATTAAAATGCTTAAGTCCAATTCATCATCGGGTCAGTTTTGGGGGGTACGGATACGGGTATCTACACTACCAAAGCGTGTTTTTTAATTACATACGACATTTCATAAAGCTGATAGTTTTGTAGTTAGTTTTGTAGGAAGTAATACTTGGGCTTGAATTTTTAATGGGTTTGATAATTTTGTAATATTTGGACGTGATAATTTTATCATTTAATGTGATATTTTGTTTACACATTCTAAGGTTTGATATATAAGACGGACTCAATGAGAATATCTATATATTGCTTAATATTAGAGTTGTTCATGAGTGGGCTTGGCCCACCCGGCCCACTAGATAAACGGTTTTGGACACAAGAATTGTGCAAATGGACGTTTTAACGACAAACAAAATTAAGCCCGCTAAATAAATGGACGGGTGCAGGCTTAATTCAAAAGTTCGTCAGGGGCCCGTTCAACCCACAAAATATTGAACTTTGTAAAATTCAACTTTTAAATCACAATATGTGAGTTTTGAACTTGCATTACCAATTCAATTGGATAGAATTGCAAGCTTTGGATGCATAAACATAAATAAAATATTATTGACGGATTTGATTAAATGATAAATCCCTTCCTTTCAAATTTATTATCCTATGTTCTATTGTTGAAAAATTTAAGAAATAAAAATAGAGAAGGGATAATATTGGAAGTCTATTTGTTATATTTTTTTCCTTATGAAAATATTAATAGACAATTAATTTGGTAAAACTTAAAAGGTAAATCAGATCAATTGATTTGAAATAAAGAGAGTACTTTGTAAAAATATCTATTATCTGAACAAATAATTACGACCACTATAACTAGAGTTGGCCAACAATGCGACCCAACCCGACCCCGCCCGACCCTATTATTGGGCCTCAATTTGACAGGCCTTCCCGACCCTCCAAAACTTGGCTCGACCTGCTTAAAACAAAGCTCGAGCTCAGATCAAATTTTTTAATAAGTACCAAGCCGAATTCGGACAAAAAATTTAACTCACAAAGAATCGAGTCTAGATCAGATGAAATAGGCTCGACCAAATCGACTCGTGACCACCTCTAACGGTTATTAAAATTTAAAACATGGCGAAGACGGATGCGTGAATTCTCTAAAACCCTACTAAAACCCAACTATCTTATTATATTTTGCAGTCTTACAGGTAACAAATCCTCTAATTCTCCATTATTTTGTTTAATTATAATTAATTTGTACTTAGTTTTTTTTGGATGCTGATTTGCCTGTTAGTTTCAGTTCTTCTTTAACTATATATACTAGTAGTAACTGAGACACGAGTTGGGACATAAAAGTGAGACACTTGATTTCAACCCGTAGTTAACCCTATTTGAAATAGGTAGTGACTTGTGAGTATAGTCTTAGATTATAACCGTCTTAAACATGAATTTGTCATTTGTTTGTTTATCTATGTTGCCAATGTTGGCTTTCGATGTCGAAACTATTATTCGTTTATCTGTCCACGTAGGCTCGGGTTTAACTGATACCGGAATATAAGTTTAACTAATTGGGGTTGATGTCAAACTATTCTTTTTGTTGGTTTGAAATAAAATTAACCAGATGGGGTTGATTTCAAAACTGTTTTTCGTTTATTGGGTCCACGTAGGTTCGGGTTCTGTGCAGGACTGAAGCGCGGCTTAGGGGTTGAGCTGCCTTTAAAAATCAGTGTCACGTCGTACTTCCATTTCAATTTTTTTAGCTGGGTATATTGATATTGATTGTTTAGCTGCTTGCTGTTTTTCGAGACCCTTGTCGACCTTTTGATGTGCTTGTTTGCTTTAGGATGGTATGTGACTTTTGTGTGATGAATGTATGCACATTTGTGCTTTAGATTGTTGAAAGGAGCAGAGGATGTTAAGCTAACAACGGTTTAGTCATCGAGGCGATTTGGCAAATGTTCTGTGGGTTGATGGAAATGTGAGACGATTTCTTTATTCAAACTGTGTTAACGTTTAGTTGTGGAATCGATAGGTTTAGCATATCGAATTCATGAGTGACATAAGATGCCAGTGGTTATGACACCTGTCTCTCTATTTGGTCTTTCGTTTCCTGGTAACAAGGCGGTTTTAGCTTCAGTGGGCAAGTATGAGCTATATCAAACCCGATATAGAGATTGTTTGAAGGGAATATCTACGCCACAGAATTTCATGCGTTCACATAATGGTCAAGTTTTCGGGGCTGTCCACATTGCCTTTTGCAATGCAAGAGATGTTTCGGAAGATTTAACATGTACTCAGATGTCAGATAAATCTCCAAATTGGGAATTTAATGATACTGAATGGCTAGAATTGCTAAGCAAGCCTACAAAACCGGATCAAGATGAGGCGTTCGAGCCTTTCCTGAAGTTCTTGAAGTCTGGTGAGATAGAGGAGGACGATTCAAAAGTAGATTCAGATTCAGTTGCCCATGAAAAGGATTCGAAAAAGATAATTGTTGAGTATTACGAGCCAAAGCCTGGTGACTTTGTCGTAGGAGTAGTTGTTTCTGGCAATGAGAACAAGCTAGATGTCAATGTAGGGGCTGATTCATTGGGTTCAATGCTGACGAAAGAGGTGCTTCCTTTGTACGATAAGGAGATGGATTACTTGCTTTGTGACTTAGATAAAAATGCCAAGGATTTTATGGCAAATGGGAAGATGGGGGTAATACAAAACGATGATTCAGTTGGTCAAAAACCAGCTTCTGGGAGGCCTGTTGTCGATGCTGGAACTGTCATATTTGCGGAGGTTCTTGGTAGAACACTAAGTGGCCGACCTTTGCTTTCAAGTAGGCGCTATTTCAGACGGATTGCTTTGCATCGTGTGAGGCAGGTCCTTTTCTCACCTTTTTTGGTTTTTCCTGTCTCCAGTACTCTTGCAATGCTGTCTACCTTAGTTTTTTGTTTGTCTGTTCATATGTTATTTGTTATTGATAGTTTCTAATTTGTTTGAGGACCAACGAAATTGTGTGTAGCCTTAGTTTGAGGAGGCGCAAGGCGCACTAAGGCGATGGGGTCCCAAGGCGATGAGGCGCTAGGCGTAGGCGCGCGCCTTTTGCACACGAGACGCACTGATTTTTCAAACGAACATACATATTTTACAATCAGTTTTTGTGCAAGAATAGTCCCTTTTTGATTCTAAAGAGGGTTAACATGTATTTAGAAGTGAAAATTAAGGATAAGGAGGAGAAGAGAAGGATAAAATAGAACAATATGTAAAAAAAAAATATAAAATTGCATAGTATTGCACCTTGGGTGCGCCTCATGTGCCTTGGGTGCGCCTCGTGCGCCTTGGGTGCGCCTTTTGTATTCCATGCGCCTCAGGCACCTAAATGGGTTTTGGCTTGCGCCTTGGCACACTTTTAAACTAAGTGTGTAGCACATCTATTTAGGGGCTCTGACTTTCTTGTTGGTATTTAGGAATTTATTCTCACGTCCTGCTAGTTAAGGATTCCCTTATTGGTCTTCCCACTCCTCAGCTGTTGTACAGACTTGCAGCAATTTATGAATTTTTAAACATGTTCAGTAGCGCTTACTCTTGCATCATCAAGGTCGATCATTCATTTCCAGCTGTAGCATATACTTGTGTCTTCAATTGTAACATAACTCTATAAGCGTCTGAATCTTGAAAACGGGGTCATTAAGTGGAATGCAATCTCCAAAATTGTTCGCGCGTTGGTGGCGTTTTGTTTTGTTGCTTGTTGTTGAAATTCAATCTTTTTTTTTTTGGCCTTTGTCTGTGCAGATAGATCAACTGGGCGAACCTTTTCAGGTTAAAATTACTGAGTGGAACACAGGTGGTTTGCTCGCAAGATTGGAGGTGGGTTGTGGCTTGTGGCTTGTGGCTATTCTAAAAAGAAGAAACAAAGTCTGTACATATTGCATATTCACTTGTATATGAGATGCTCTTTTCAGGGTTTGCGAGCATTCATCCCAAAGCCTGAGTTAGTTGAGAAAGTAAATAGCTTTGCAGATTTAAAAAACAAGGTAAATTACATAATTGAACATGAATGCTCATCTATGCTTTCTTTCGCAGATATTTTATGAAGCCTAACAAGTAGAAAAATATAACGTACTTTTGAGTTTTGATGATGATAACGTCTACATCAGTTTTTGATTTCCGTTTGACCATCCTGAGACGAAGCTATACATATTATCAGAACAAGTTGTAGCATAGTTATGGGTCTAGTATCAATAGGCTATTAACTATTACCAACAAAATATAAGTATTCATCGAAAAATATATGCATATGCTAAACATAAGCTGTGGGATTCAATCAAATGAGGACTGTATGGTGAGCAAGGCCAACAAGCTAACGTGACACCCTGTCTCCAAGATGATTTATAGGCAGCAGAGGTTAAGCACCCTACGAGTGTTTTATTTTAGAACTGGTTATCGAACTCAGATAAGTAAATCCAACTACATCACTTATGCTTTACCACCATAACCTCCCTGACTCTGTCTATTTGTTGTGCACTCGTATTCATCGATAACTAGCTGTCCAATTGTAAGTGTTAGTAATAGTCGTTAATTCATCCAGCGTTCAGTGTGTGTCATGTCTCTTATGGGTTCAGCGTCTTTGCTAAGATAGAAGTCGTTCCTCCTTGCTCGAAGACGTAGTTAGTTGGCACGGTCTAATAGCTGTACAAGGGATAAGTTGCACTTGAATGTGTCATTCCTCGAACTGAGGAACTAGGCGTATGCATCTATGATCCTATATATTCTTGAATATGAGCACGAGTTATTACATTCCCTTGTGGACCAGAGAATTCTGCGCATGTCCTTTGACCGGTCCATGACAAAGTAAGCTGTACTGATATGGTGGTGTCTGGTTTCAGCCAAATTTTGAGGATGACCTCCTCATCCCACCTAATGACAAATAATGTCCGCAATTGCTGTGACATTCAGTACATATTTGCTTTTTAATTAACACATATTCATTGATTATTACTGTCTGGATGAGGCTTAAGAAATGAAGTGTGTAATCGTCTTGTTTTCATGCACTGTTCCTCAATACATCCTAATACTTTGGCTGGTGAATGCTGTAGGTGGGAAGTATGATGTATGTCATGATTAATCGAATAGATGAGGCCAACAATGACTTGATACTGAGTGAACGGGACGCCTGGGTGAGTTTAAACACGTGGACCTCTATACTACTGAAACTACCAGTTGTGAAATTAGTGTATGCGTACTACGGTTTCCCAGTTGACAGCTTGAGAATGAGCTTGATATTCCATGCTACAGGAAAAATTATATCTTCGAGAGGGAGCACTTCTGGAAGGAACTATTCGGAAGATATTTCCGTATGGTGCCCAAGTGAGATTAGGTCAAACTAACAGGAGGTAAGGCAAATTACAGGAATCGTTACTAAAGATAAAGTTATTTTATTTAAGAATGAAGAAACAACGTTACTTTAGTAAAGAAACAATATTTCTCTGAAAGTAGCTTTGTTATTCTAAGCTTACTTCTCAGCCTCATCCAATTCACCAACCTCACGTGAATACGCGATCCCACCTCTATATATATCGATTGATTTTCATGCGGTCATGTTGTATTCTTATATTGTCAAGCTCTGTGCCTCTGTGTGACCGGCATTCAGTGCACTTAAATCATTATCTATGATGATCTGCTTTTGTTTCTTGTAATGTCTCACAAAGCTTGTTATTTTGTCTACTGTATTTCAGTGGACTGCTGCACGAGTCAAACATCAGTTTCGGCAAATTTAACTCGGTTAGCGATATATTAGCAGTAGGTGAGAAGCTCAAGGTCCTAGTGATCAAGTCTTCGTTCCGAGACCAAATCTCCCTCAGGTAAGCGAACAAGTTCGTGCCGTTTCTTTTTAGTCCTGAGTCTGTTCCATCAAGTCTGCAATGGTAGATAAATAATACTTGATTCAAGATTTCAAATTCCCCTTTTATTTAATGTGAGATGGGAACAGAAGGGACTATCCTATTGTATGCTCCTGTGAAACTCGTTCACTAAGCAGGAGTTGCGTTCGACGATATCATGAATGTTTTTGTTGCTCTGATGACTTGGTCCTAAGTAGGGGTGAGCAAAACCGTATATACGATACGAATACGATACGGTTTTTGTATATACGGTTTTGTATTCAAGAAATTTACGATACGAATACGATACGGTTTAAACCGTATATACGGTTTTCGTATATACGAATTTTTCGGATATACGGTTTCCGTATATACGAATACGGTTTTTAGACTTGTGAACTATTAATTATTAGAGATAAGGTGAGCAAAACCGTATATAAGATACGAATACGATACGGTTTTTAGAGCTTGTGTGTTGTGAGTGGTTCATTTTTCTCTTTTTATTCATAAATCGGGTCAAAACCGTATATACGAATTTCAAAAATGCCGATACGAATACGATACGAATTTAGTGAAAAAAATCCGTATCGGATATACGATACAGTTTTAACACGAATTTTCGTATATTTAGAATCGTATATCGTATCGTATCCGTATAGAAAAATCGTATCGTATCATTTTGCTCACCCCTAGTCCTAAGAGTGGTTATTATGGTGACAAACTCTTCCACTAATGACTCCCTAAAACCGATCAAACATAGTCATTCACAAATAATTTTTTCTAACTCGATTGATAATGCATTAATCTTATTAATATCATTATCGTCAAATCAATCCATTTAGGTGATTATTTGTGACCCAATTGAGGTTGCCCTGGTTGCTCACAATATTATCTGAAATTTCTTTCATCTTTGAGGAATTGTATATCCTAAACCCTGACCGTTGGCTGCCTGTATTAAAAAGTTGTCGACCACATGGCTTCCAATGTTATTGAAATCTGAAAGCCTTCTTTATTGTGAGTTATGTGCTGTTGCTTCACTGATAAATCTTGTGGGGGTCATACGATGTTGATAACTATGGTATTAAATCTCAGAATGAGACTTGATCTCGGAATCGGTCATTGGTTTGTTGCCGTGTAAATGTGGGCAGTACTATCTCAAAATGTGATTATGGAAGTCTGGTAATTAGTAAACTTTAGAACCTTGATAACTCAGTCGTCCCAGATTTACTATGGAGTATTATGGTCACAACTCATCTATTTTGCCTTATTTTTTCTCGAATCCACGTGTCACGAGAATTTGATTGTAATTGTCATATATAATCTGTGATTTAGTTGAGTATGGGATTTGATGTTTTTTCGCAGTATTGCGGCCTTGGAAAGTGAACCTGGTCTCTTCACATTAGACAAAAAGGTGCGTCGTCTCCTTCGATAATGCGTCTTTTTACTGCATTAATCAGATACATACCATTGAGCATTCTGATCGATACTCGACTTCTCTGTCATTTGTATTGGATAGAGAGTATTTGAGGAGGCGGAGGAAATGGCGAGGAGATATAGACAGAAACATCCAATCGTCTCCTCAAGTCGTAACTCTGAACATTCTCTGAGTACCGCACGATTGTTTGACAATGAAGACAACCTGTTTGCAAATTGGAAGTGGTTTATATTCCAAAGAGAGAATGAACTGTAATTTCACAAGCACGCACTTCAGACATGCATGCCTTGAGGGCAGAACCGAGTCAAGACTCTTAACATGGACCTCTGTGCGAATGGAGCTTCCGACATGCTAACAACACTGCTTTTGGCGATCTTCACTGTTATGCTTCCTTAACGCCAAGTTCTGCAATCAAAGTACAGAACAGGTGCCCTTATTGAGTTATTGGCAAGACGATGCAAAACAGTGGTTAGAAAACCTTTTGTTAGCTTAGACTGAAAGCTCAGCGTTTTCCCATGTTTGGCAATGAGCTAGTATACAGGTGTGAAATATCATGGTAGGATCTGTTAGAAGTTTGATAATTTCCGCTAATGTAATAATGATTTTAAAATTTAAGGCTGTAATCATTTTGAAATGTACGGAGTAATCAAAGACTCCAGATCTGATATAAAACCGAGATACAATTCTGTAACAGAGAACTATTCTAGACTGCGGTAAGTACTTTATTGGATGGACTGGACTCATTTTTGGGGGCAATCCGGGCAAATAGGCCATGTCCTTCAGACAAGACATGCACAGAAC
Organism: Gypsophila paniculata; assembly: GCA_032274805.1. NCBI lineage: Eukaryota > Viridiplantae > Streptophyta > Magnoliopsida > Caryophyllales > Caryophyllaceae > Gypsophila > Gypsophila paniculata. The sequence goes on from JAUEKU010174728.1 coordinate 8,083, forward strand.
TCTCCGTGCATGACTGCACTCCGAACCTCCTTTCTAAAGAATCCCGTGACCATCCCTGTCGATTGATGGAGCAGAGCAGAATCGCTTCCTTTCTAATCCTGATTTCATCCCTGTTAATAAAGATATGTAAAAAAAAAAAAAAGCCAAGAAACCCATACACTATCAAGGAGCTAAATAACATCAAGTAGAATATCAAGAGCGGAATTCAACATCATCATTTTCATTCCTCATACTCTTCTCATTGGATACATTTTCAAAGTTTGAAACGGAATTTTACTTAAAAAGAGTAACGTTGACGGACAAAAATACATCAGTAAAGCTACCCCAAATTTTGAAGGGCCGTATCAAATGACTGTTACTGTCACTTTTACCGCTACAAGTTACAAAAGAGTGATGAGATACAATTACAAAATACAACAGTCAGATCCCCCCTACAACAATCAAAATCTAAAAGACTATAGCCACTCGGATCGCCTTGAATTCACCAAAAAAGACTACTATAACCAGGTCAGAGATATATACCCTGTGAGGCCATTAAGATGATTAAATCCAGAGAGCCGCATTAGCGAGATCGTACAGCAACTAATAAAATTGCCTAAAAGTCACGAGATCATATCGGACCTGCCCAGATGTTTAGAAAACACTACAACTACCAGAGGAACCATAAACAATCTCCCTTCGATGGCCAAACAGCTTCCTCTGGTTAACATTTATCATTATCTTCTTCACCATTAAGTGTTCTAGCAGCAGTTAAAAGCATATCCATCCCGCCAGATTCACTAACTGCATCTACAAAATCCAACTTCGCTCTCTCTAAAGAATCAACAAGATCAGGACATTTATCCCCTTCATTTGTCTTATTTCTTCTTTCTAGATCCTCGACAAGCTTTTTAGCCTTTCGTATTGCTTTTATTCCAGCATCACATTTCAGACAAAACCACTTGCCCCGAGGTATTGAGGTGCGGGGAGGGTTCATGCAATAGATATGGTACCCATGATCACAACCATCACACATCACGATATCATCATCGTCCTGATCAGTAAGGCAAACCCTACAGAGACAAGAAGGGCAATACCAACGAGGACCATATGACTTCAACTCCTTGCTACTCAGGCACCTAATGTGATAGTATTTGAATTGGCAAAAACGATGTTCACAAACCTGGAATTCTTCACCATCTTTTAAGTTAGTCCCGCAGGTCTTACAAGGTAATTGTTTGGTTCCTTTAAACACTTGTGGCCCAGTCTCTATGATACCGTCCAAACTCTCTTCTTCATCAAGTGTTTCCTCACACATGGGATCAGTATCAATTCCGGCACGAACTCCAGAATTGGCCTTTAATCTGTCGCATACAACACAATCTTCATGAGGAGTACCAACACCACAAGAAGTACAACTGGCACAATACCAACTCTTATGTGGTATTTCCTTGACAGCAGGTTCAATGCAAGAAACATGGAACATAGCTTCGCATGAATCACACACAAGACAATCTCTCTCATCTGATCTCTCTCCACACTTCCTACAAGTGCAGAACACAGAAGCATCGGTATCTTCCTGCTTAATTTGCAATTTGCAATTGGTCACAGGTACCTGTGCACAGCATTTACCAGCATAATCAGCACGAAAAACAAAGTATAAAACAATTTGGATAGAAGTCTTTAAGAAGATAACAGTCCTTGAAATAATGGCTGCCTAGCATTAAACGTATTATATTACTCCAACAACAACAACAACAATAAGTAGCAACAACAACAACAACAAGTATATCAGTTATTGTTTTGCTATAACTTATTGTTTCGCTAAACTTATTGTATAAACAACAATAAGTATAAACAACAATAGCTATAACAACAATAGCTATATAAACTTATTGTTTCGCTATAACAATAAGTATATCAGTTAGATGTTTAGCTATAACTTATTGTTTCGCCTTAGCATATCAGTTTGCCACTTAAGTCCAGTTCTTGTAAAAATTCAGCAACACAGGGAGTACACAAATATCATAGAATGTATAAGCTTGTAAAAAAAAGTGTTCATTAGTTAAGGCAGCCTAGATTTTGTCATCTACTAAACAACCAATAAAGTGATCCACTAGGCATTTGATCAAATGCTATTATTCTAAACTTATGCTTTTAGACCAGAACCAACGAATGAAGAAAATAAACACACTGTTAACGTCATATTTTCTGCTACTTGAGGCGTGAGGTTCTGATAAAATTCAAGATTTCAAGATTCAACAGTAAGGAAACAATAAACATATATTGAAGATATTAAAAATACTCCTAACTTGCTCGACTTAGAATCCAATGGCTCTCACCAGCTCATGACAGAGGGCCTTTGACAGCTCTGACAGATCGTTTGAAAGGGCAACCATCTCTTTACCAATTGAATTTAGTCTTCCCCATACCTGCTTCAAAAATAGAACTCTATAAGGAGACAAGAATTGTGACAATAAAGCAAAACATCAATGTTGAACCAAATTTAAAAATATAAGCTAAACGACCTCTACTGATGACAGGCATCTTATCAACGATATAAGGAATATAACAAAGGCAAACTACATACTAATTACAGTCATTAGCAGCTACGTTGCTGTTGTAGTTGGTGTAGTTGGTTGAGAAGTTGTTACAAGTTGTTGGAGTTTGTTATATGATAGTTGTGAGATAGTTGTAAGTATAAATACACAATTAAACCCATGTAATTCATTCATTCAGAATTTAATAAAAACAAACACATTCTCTCTCAA
>JAUEKU010174739.1:0-10830 GCA_032274805.1 Gypsophila paniculata
ATGACACTGGCCTAGGAGGCTCTAAAACTCACAGATATAAGTAGCTAATCCGATCACAGTCAAGTCTATTCGAATGATAGAAGGTCAAAGCAGCGACTAGTCAGCATAACAACTCCAAACTAACCAAATGTACTCGCAAAAGTCAAGCGCAAATTAGGAAAACAACGACAACAGAAGGCATAATCATCATAATCGCATAAAGTCTCATATCAAAAAGGCAAGGCATAACAGCGGAACGAAGCATGAAACAGACACCCTAATAATAGCGCACAGCGATCTTCCCCACACCTAAATGTCACAGTGTCCTCAATGTGAGGCTACAACACAAAAAGCAATCACACAACAGATCCCAAAAGGAGGACAACAACAGCAAGGAACATAAAAACTATCTAAAAAGAAAAAAGAATGCAGAAAAACAGAATGGAAAGGATAGTACCGGTAATAACAAACATAGCCTTCCCCACACCTACCGGAAGGTAAGGGGGAAGGGAACACCAAACTCAACAGTCGTGCCAGCGGGCACGATAACGTCGTGGAGTAGCAGAGACTCCAACAGCAGCATCAGAAGAAGATGGATCCCACAAAAAATCATCCAACAAAGCAAGCAAAGGACCATCATCAAAGAGGAAATCAACATCACGGAAATCAAGGCCTAAGCCTTCCAAAGCACTCAAAACAGCATCAGAACCTCAGAATGTACATGATCAGCAGAAAGTACATCGTCCAAAGAATCAGCAATAAAATCAGTAGGAAGAGTAACAATAACATCATCATCAGCATTAAAAACAACAATATCATCCTCAACAGCAACAGATGCATCAGCAAGAACACCAACAACGTCAGACAGCACAACCGGAGGAAGGACAGCAGGTGACATCGGAAGCTCAAGCGTGCGCGACTCCACTGGACTGGAGGTCGCAAGCAACGTATCAATCTTAGCGTTCTCTTCTTGGGTAAGCTCCCTATGACCGTAAAGGGCAGCTTCCAAGATCTCTAAATCCGCCTACCAAACATTCTTGGGAGTACCTGCACATGTAACAAACCTCAAATCCTCCAAAGGATCCCCACTAGGGGATCGAGAAACAGACTCAGCGACAGCAGAAATAACAGCAACAGAATCAACAGCACTAGACTCAACAGACACAGCAGCATCAGCAACAACAGAAGAAGACTCAACAGACACAACTGACTCAATAGAATAACATCGCTCCCCGGTCATAGTCTTTTTAAGGCCTTTATTCAAAGTGAAAGTGGTATTTTCCCCTCCTACTTCTAAGGTCAGACATCCACTACGAACATCAATCACCGCGCCCGAGGTGTGCAAAAAGGGACGACCTAGAATAATAGGAGTATAAGTGTCTTCGGGCATATCTAGGACAACCAAGTCCACGGGAATAAAGAACTTCCCGACCTTAACGGGAACATCCTCTAAGACAACTAAAGGGTACTTAACCGAACGATCGGCCATCTGCAAAGTCATAGATGTGCATTTCAAACTACTTAAGTTCATCTTTTGACAGATAGAAAGAGGCATAACACTAATGCTAGCACCAAGGTCGCAAAGGGCCTTGTCAATCAGGATAGTGCCTATAGTTCAAGGGATAGAAAAGCTACCGGGATCCTCCTTTTCAGTGTGGGACTGGTTCTGTAAGAACGCACTGCACTCTTGTGTCAAAGCAATGGTCTCCGTCGTATTAAAGTCACGCTTTTTCATAAGAATGTCTTTCAAAAACTTAGCGTACGACGGGACTTGGGTCAGCAACTCCGTGAACGGGACGGTGACTTGCAAATTCTTCACCACCTCCATAAATTTCCCAAACTGAGAATCCAGCTTAGCTCTGCGTTGGCGGCCAGGAAATGGAAGTTGGATGACAATAGGAACGTCCGAGGCCTTAGAATCAGAAGGAGAAGAACGAACCGGATCAGCAACAGAGGGTGCTCGGTCGAGCACATGGTCGCTCGATCGAGCAATTGGTCGCTCGATTGAGCTTCCCCCCACTCGATCGAGCTCGTCAGCAGCAGAGCCTTTTTCTTCACTTTCAGCATTGTTTTCGGTCGAGCCTTTAGAAATCGGTCGAGGGACCTCTGTACCTTCGATATCAGCAGAAAAAGAAGGTATCTCGGGACTATCATACTTAGTACCGTTTCGTAAGGTAATGGCGTTGAGCGTTTTGTGAGGCGGCTACTCGGCATTAGAACCGCAACTAGCACTCGCAAGTTGAGAGACTTGCGTATCAAGGATCTTGTTGTGAGCAAGTAGGGATCGAACTCACAGGGAAACGGGAATCAGGCATGCAAAGCTTAACAAAGATCTAGGTCGCATGATGGAAAGTTTGGGGGTTTATCTAAGGTCTAAGCAACGAATAACAAGATATGGAAAGGACTAGGGCCTCGGAACGTTAGCATTTTGTTGAGGCGGCTGGAATGTCCTATGAGGAGGGACATATGGAGGTGGCGTGGGCTGCGGGTTAAGGACGTTTTGACTACAATAAGACAACAAAGAACGGTCATAACCCGGTTGATTTTGGTAAGGCGCATTCGGACGCCAAGACTGGAACGCATGCACTTGCTCGGGAGAGCTCATGCACTCGGAGGCATAGTGACCTGGAACACCACAAGAAGCACAAGAAGGATCGTGTCCCATCATAGCATGAACGGGACGGGTGGAGCAGAAGAGAAAGAAGCCCCTCGGAGACGGGATGGTCCGGTCCATTCACGATTACCGAGGTTAGTAAGTTCGGCTATGTCGAGCTTCAAGCTGACGATAACGGACGGCGTTTTAAGGTGAATGCCCAACGTGTCAAGTTGTATCGAGAGGGGGCGTTCATTTGTTCTATTGATGAGATTGCTCTAAGTCCCGACCTCAATAGTTGATTTCTTCAGTCATTACGGTCGTGCGTTGACCGTTATAAACCAGCGCTAATTAACCGGAAGGCAATTTGGCTTTGTAGATATTTTGTTCGTTTTAGCTTAGTTTTATAGCGTTTTTAGCTTGATTTGTCGTTTAGTTGTACTGTACTTTGTGAGAGTATGTGAGGAAGGGATCTAATTTTTCCTATCTAGTGTACGTACAGGTATCCCTCGGTCGAGCCTCTGAAAATTCGGCCGAGTACGTCATTAGCAAGAGAAATTTCTAAAACCTGTATAAAAGTCAATCGAGCGGACCTGAGCTCGATCGAGCGGCGGGGCGGACAGCTGCAGATCTGCGTTTTAAAGGGCCGAAAATTAGAATAAACACCCCCAAACCCTCATTTCGTCCCCAAAACACTTCTCCCTCTACAAAAACACCTCTCTCACTACAAACCCTAGAAATCTAAATCTCCTTTCTCTCATCCCATTCATCTATTCCGACGATGGTTAACGTTTCCAAACGCCCCAAGAAAGCAAGTTCTGCCTAAGTCCCACCGGTACGAGCACAAGGTTTTTAGGTTTGATTCGGAAGAGCAAAGAAAGTGGTTCGTCACTCTAATGGGCAAGCCCCTTCATTCCACTCGTTTTTTCTCTAGAACGGCACTTAATCCTTCGGGTTTGCAAGGCCCTATGCGTGAATTGTGTGAGAATTTGGGAATGTCTTGTTTTTATAGAATGAGTGAACCGACTTGTTCCACCTTAAATTCAGAGTTTTTGAGTTGTTTAGAGGTTGATAACCGTATGGATACGGTCTCTTTCCGCTTGTTTAATACGTTCCATACTATGCGGTTTACCAATTTTGGTAATTTGTTTGGGCACACTGATGATTTGGAGGGAGGTCATTTGGAGGGTGTCCGTAAGCTTAAGCCCCGGAGAATTTCAACATTGGTGTCTTACGGGGTCAGATACTGTTAACACTAGTAATATACCTACAAATCGTGTCGGGCACCGTTTGTTGTGTCTGTTTCTGCAGTTTATTACAGGGGTGTTTCATGGTGGACACGATGTGAGCAAGTTGAACAAGACCGACCTTGCCATCCTAGGTTCTTACCTTAACGTTCAACACCTCGCGCCCGTTCGATTTAAACTCGCCTACTTGCTACTTCAGTGGTTTGATCGGGTTGCTCGGGGTTTGTTGTCCACGATTGAGATTGGGGGGTTAGTCACTCATTTGGCCAAGAAGTTGCCTGATATTGCTGAATTTCCTGACGGTTATGACTTCTTGAGTAATACAGTTCTTGTCCTTGATGTTGCCGACTTGGAGTTGAAACATCATTGGATCAAGGTCGTCACTAAAGGGAACGACCGAGCTATGAGGTGGCAAGTCGCCCAGTGTGTGTGGTTGTGACTCCCTTGTCCGCAGCTCCCTCCTGTTGAGGCATTGCCTTATAGTCCCCCGGGTACTCTTCCGCCTCCGTCCTCCCTCATTACTCATTCCCTCACTTTTGGTGCTTCTACTTGTGTTGCTGCGGGGCCTTCTTTCGTGCCTTCTGCGGGACCTTCTATGGTCCCTCCGTCCTCCTATGCTTAGGATTCGCATTCCTTTGAAAACATGCGGAGGACGCACTGGGAGATTAACTCGAGCCTGGTGCATTATAACATGCATTCTCACTTCCCCTCCTTGGGTTTGGTTCCTGAAAACGGGCCGCACCCTTCGTACTACCGAGGTCCTAATGACTATCCCGGGGCCATTTTTTAGGAGTATGGTGTCTCACGTGCTGCTTGGAGGAATGACTACGGCCGATCTTATGGTGGCCTTGGTGGCAATGGCTTGCTGGACCGTTTGCTGCGACGGGTGGGGTCGAGGCTGGGCCTTCGGGAGTTGGTGCTTATGATGCTGAGGCTGGTCCTACTCATGCTGGAAATGACGATATGGATGCCTCTGGCGATGATGGTGACGATGGTGATGATGCGGACTCCGTTGCTGAGGAGTCGGACGAGGATGATGATTAGTGACAGCTGGTCACCACCCTGACCTTCGCTTAGGTTGGGGGAAGCTTGGGCTTATGCCCTTTGGTTTGTTCTCTTCTGTTTTCTTATTGCTTATTTTTGTTTCCATAGTTAGCTTGCCTCCTCTTAGGTTTGTAGTCCTCATTTTGGGATCTGTTGTGTGGTTGCTTATTTGGTGTTGTAGCGTCACACTAAGGACATTGTGACATATAGGTTGGGGGAGGCAGTTTTTGTGTGTAGCTTGTAAATTGTTAGTTTTATTTTAAAAAAAATGAATGAAAAATGTGTCAATTGTGAGACGTGCAAAATGACCATGATTGTATTGCCTAATTCTGCTAGTTCTTTCCTTTACTTGCACTTGGCTTTGCGAGCTTGTTATGTATTGAATTGGGTTGCACCTCTATTGTCTGCATTTTTTCCCTTTTGTCATTCGAGTAGATTTGACTGTAATCGGATAAGCTACTTATAACTGTGAGATTTAGAGCCTTCTAAGTCAGTGACATTCATGACTGGTCTCATGCATAGGTTGTGAGTGGTTCTCCTTAAGAAATGCGTAACATTAACATGCATAAGTGTGACGTTGTTCTCTAATACTAAGTCATGTCGGGTTGGAGGAGGCGGTACATGAGGAAAGGCATCTATTTTCGATATATGAGCTCCACATTTCCAAATGACCTATTTTCCTATCTTGTAGATGTTAGGTCCACTTTTCTTGTAGCCCGTCCTTGCCTTTCCAGCCTGATTTTATGGACATATCTGATATACCATCAGTTCCAAATTTTTCCTACCCTTGTCGAGATAGTCGCATGAGTATGGTGTGTATTTTTTGTTGCTCTTGGTTGGGAGGGTTGGGTGAGCATGAGCTAATTTTTGTACATCTTGCTTTTTCCGTCTTTCAGTCTCCAAAATAAAGGTGCATTCATTCATTTTCATAAAAAAAAAAAACTTCACAAAATCAAAAAAAAAAAAAGAAGAAAAAAAAAACTTCAATAAGAGACGATGTGAATAATGGCTCCTAATCCTTAAGACGGTGATTTTGTATGATGTTTCAGCTTGGTTTGATAGGCATGATAGTGTCTCCAGCTATGATACTTGAACTTGTTTGGTTTATGCCTCTTGTTTTTTCCTTGGGTTTTGGTTGGTTTTCATGCTTTGCGACTACCGTTTTTGAGCTCCACAGTTCCCTAACGCGCGTAGCGCAACCACCTTTCTACCTTTACCCTTAGCCACCCGTGTAAGTCCTTGGCATGTACTATGGACATTTGTTTGGTTGGGCACTGAGTTGCAGAGGTCAACTTCACACTAGATTGCAGGCACATTTAATGAGTCGTAGTAGGTGAGTGTTCTTTTGATTTCATATTCCACAAAAACTCACCTTGTTCTTTATTGAGTGATGAGCGACATCGTGAGGATTCCGATTTACACAGTCTTGCAAGGTTAAAAGTTTGATAAATTGTGGCTTCGTGTAGTCAAATTGATGGTGTGATTCTTTTCCCCTTGGCTGCTTGGGATTCGTTCCCATAGCCTTATTTGCTCGCATTTGTCCATGCTGCAGTTAGGAGAGACGTGTTAGATGGTTCTGAGTCATTGTCTCCTTTTTGTCCATTTTCTTTCACTTCTTTCGTTCCTCTTGCTTGAGGGCAAGCAAGGACCTAGGTTGGGGGAAGTTTGATAAGCATTGTTTTTATATCATTTTCGACTCCTTTCCCCGTTGCATTTTGTGCATAATCTTGACTATTTCTAGTTATTTGCGACGTGTTTGGTTCTTTTGCCGTTTTGCTGCTCTTTGGTTGTTTTTGCAGGAATTAGCGGACCTGGGCTGATTCCGTCGTATTAAGTGGAGGCGGAGACGAGCTAGGGTGCGTTGGACCGCGAAGGGTGAGTAGCGAGAAGTCCACGTCCGAGTTCAAGGAGGAAGAAGTGAGGAAAAACGTTTAACTGAGCTGAAGCTCGATCGAGCGGACTTGAGCTCGATCGAGGAGCTCGGCGTTCGATCGAGTGTTCCCTCGCTCGATCGAGCGTCACCTGTTTCCTGCAGGAGTCGTTTTGCATTCTCGTTGTTTCAGAAAATATAAATAGAAATTTGGAAGCGTTTTGTCAACACGTTCATTTTGTAGCAGAAATAATATATCACAAAAACCCTTAGAAATATTTCTAGCATTTGTTATCCAACTTATGTGCACATTTTCATTGCGAATTCAACTTTAAGCGCGTAATCGGTAACTTTTCTTTTATTTCTTATGCATATCATGTTCATCCATTGCTTTATTGTTTCATCTTTTTCCATGAATAGCTAATCCCCTTACTAGGGTTCATGGGGAATCTTTGAGTTTGATTAAGGTCTAATGGGTGTTGATTGAATGCTTATTATCGCTGTTATGCTATGCTGTCGTTTCATGCTCTTTATGCAATTGATTGATTTAAGTACACGATTGATAGATTGATTTTGGAGACCTTTTGCTGCATCGGGAGATGGGTTTAGGTCGGACTTGCATGAGACTCAGTAGGACTACCTAATCGTAGGTGGCGCTCGTTAGTTTGGCCTAAGGTAGATACATGACCCGGGAGGGCGTATCTCTTAACCTGATAGCTTCGCTTTGACTTGCATTTATCGACCCCGGACTGCCTTGATCGACTCACAGTGAACCCTTGACCTTTCTTTATTGTTTAATCTCTGCTTTTGCTGTCTGCTTTGTTAGTTCGAATAATCCTTAAACTCTTTGCCCCCTCGTAACCGGATTCTTGTTAGCTTTACTGTCTGAATCCAGTCTCCTCGTAAGTTCGACCTTGACTTACCCTTACTATATTGTTGGAGTGTGTTTGGTTTATCTTTGATTGGCAATACGACTTAGCCACATCACCGCGACTTCGGACACGGATAGGTATATGAGCAGTTTTTCCGGCTTGGATCGGTTTAGAGAGCAAGGGCAGAGATGCGAGATACCTTTTAAGCTCGTCGAAAGCCTTGGTATGTTCGTCTGTCCATTCGAACTTCTTGTTTTTCCTGAGCGTATCGTAGAACAGCCTGCATTTGTCCGATGACCTGGATATGAACCTGTTCAGCGCTGCGACCTTCCCGATCAGACTTTGCACGTATTTGAAGGTTTGCGGTGGCTGCAGATTTAGGATAGCTTTGATCTGCTTCGCGCTGGTCTCTATTCCTCGTTTCGTTACAATATGACCAAGGAACTCCCCAGCTTTTACACCGAAGGTGCACTTTGTCGGATTGAGCTTCATTTTGTATCTCCGGAGGACGTCGAATGTCTCCTCCAGGTGATGTGCGTGCTGATCTTCCTGTTTCGACTTTACGACCATGTCATCTATGTAGTCTTCCATTGTTTTTCCCAGTTGGTCGTGGAACATCAGGTGGACGAGCCGTTGGTACATCGATCCTGCATTTTTCAGTCCAAACGACATTACATTGTAACAATATATAAATCTTGCCGACATGAAAGTCGTCTTCTCCTGGTCGTCGAGATGCATTTTGATTTGATTGTACCCACTCCAGATGTCCAAGAATGTTAGCATGTCGTGTCCCGATGTTGCATCTACCATAGCGTCGATTTGCGGCAGGGGGAACGGGTCCTTGGAGCACGCCTTGTTCAGGTTAGTAAAATCAAATGCAAACCCTCCATTTTTCGTTTTTCTTCTTGACGAGCACTGCGTTGGCCAGCCAGGTTGGGTATTTCACCTCACGAATCATTCTAGTGGACAGCAGCTTGTCCACCTCTTTGTTGATTATGTTGTTGCGCTCGGGTGCTGTTTTTCGTCTATGTTGTTGGACCGGTGGATGTCCTGGATTTACATTCAACATATGCGTGATAACGGTAGGATCTATGTCCTCGTGGGATCGAGCAAAGCAATCAGCGTTAGTTCGTAATAATTTAATGAGTTTAGTTCGTATGTTACCTTGGCACTCGCCCGACCAATCATTACTATTCGTTCTGGACGATCTGAATTGAGGCGAACCTCGTCGAGTTCAGGCAGGTCGAGTTCTTCGTATTCTGCTCCTTTTTGCCTGCACTGTAATTGCTATGTCGTCGCCTGGTGGACTGTTGGTTTCAGCATTGCTTTGTAACAGTCCCTTTCTGTCATTCGATCTTCATGTATGCTTTCAACTCCCCAGGGCGTTGGGAACTTAACGCATTGGTGGTAGGTTGATGGTATCACCTTCATGTCATGTAACCAGGGCCTGCCCAAGATAATGTTATAAGAAAAGAAGTTATCAACTACGTGGTAGGTTACCTGTTTGTTGACGCCTTGCGCGTAAGTGGGTATCGACACTTCGCCCAGTGAACACTTTGTTTCACCGCTGAATCCCACCAGCGGGATGGACTTTGGCCGGATGTCACTGTCTTTGTAGCCCATGTTCCTAGTGTCTACTTTGTGACGAGGTTGACGGAACTCCCGTTTTCGACGAGGTTCCTTCTTACCAAACAGTTGCCGATCGAGAGGGATATCACCAAGCCATCCTCGTGCTGGTTTCCGTCGCACTGTGCGTCCAACTCATTGAACGTGATGGGGCTGTAGCCCTGTACATCTGGGCTGGTGGTGGGTCCTCGTCTCGGTGTTGTCGTTGGTATTCCTTTCGCATGTCGTTTGGCTGCAGAGTACGTTAGTCCACAAACACTAGATCCACCAGTTATGAAAGATATTACCTTTTCGTAAGGGGCGGTGGTGGAGGTGTGCGTCGTTCCGAAATGCTGACCTTGGTGTTTCGCGCGGGTAGCTAGTTGTCCAGCAAGCCGTTTTTGTACAAGATCTTCACCTCTTTCTGCAGCGCGATACAGTCTTCAGTGACGTGTCCCGCATCTTAAGGAAATCGCACCATTTCGAGACGTCCTTGTTGGTGGAAGGTCTGTCGGGCTGCCGTGGCCATCGTACATACTCGTCGACTCGTTTTAGCGCCTCGAGAATACATGCGATGTTAGTCGAAAAACCGTACTCACTTACCCTGGGTGGCAGTTTCTGCTCGTTCTTCCAGCTGGACACGGCCGCGATCTTGCTGTTTGAAGTCTTTGGGTACAGAAGGTGTCGGTCGTCTTGTCGGCCATCCGCCTATGGCTTCTTGGCAACACATTCATGCGAACTCGCACTCCTCCTTGACTCGCGGTCTTCTTCTAACCTGAAGCCTTGGCTTGCACGTCCTCGAATGTTGTGCACGGGTACTTTGTCAGTTCGTTGTACAGGTTTGAATTCTCCAGCAGACCTCTTCGGAACGCCTCGATTGCGGTGGGTATGTCACACCGTGGGATGGACACCTTCTCTTGATTAAACCTGTTAAGATAGTCACTAGTACATTCTCCATACCTTTGCATGATTCGATGCAGGTCGCTCGTTTGTTTCTCCGGCTTGCGGCTGCTCGCAAACTGTGCGTTGAACGCGTTGACCAGGTTTGCAAAGGACGACATAGAGTTGTTGGGGAGGTTCACGAACCATTGCATGGCAGGACCGGTGAGTGTCGAGCCAAATCTCTTGCACATGCACGACTCACGAAATTCCTTGGGTATTGCCACCGTCATCATCTTCTGCTTGTATTGCGCGATGTAGTCGTATGGATATGTGCGCCCGTTACGGTTCGAACTCCCGCTGTGAACGGACTGGACTTCAGCGTCGTTTCCGGACATGTTGATTTCCGTCTTTCGAGGGTGGACATTGAATTATAGTGTATCTAGAGTGATGAATGACTCGCCGAATTAAATCCTCAGCCCCACGGTGGGCACCAATTGTTTCGACAAAATTTCGCACCAGGGTTCAATTTGGTAATAAGGGGGATTGATGACTAATTCGTTTGGCGCGTTAACGTAAACAAGTAAAGCGAACAAACGATAAAGGAAGGAAAAAGTAAAGGACGAGTAGACACAACAACGTGGTGATGCGGGAAAATGCTATGAAAGAGGGAAATGTTAGAGCTGGTGTCCTCCACAATTAGTGTGATAATATAATAAATCTCTTATAGGTTCACGAGGG
>JAUEKU010174750.1:0-19282 GCA_032274805.1 Gypsophila paniculata
CACAAAAGATGTCCATAAAGTCACCATAATTCTCGAATCTCGTTGATCTCTTCCCGCGTATAGGCAACTTTAGATCCAAACCCTGACAATATAGAAAATTTATGTATTACGTAAAGCACAAAATAATAGTTACTTCATAATAATAAAAATAATTTACTTCCAAAACTTAATCGATTAATCGAACCATATGCTTAATCGAACCATTGGAACTATAAAGACCATAGAAGTAAAACAATCATTAAAGATATACAAAAGACGCTAACAAGGAAAGTCAAAATGGACGTGAAGGTGGACTGATTCTAAAGCAGCAGAACACGCATATTCATACATTCACCTTTGAAACTCAAAACAAATATAATGGACACAAGAAAATAAAGCCAGTCAAACAACTTCAAATCTTCAATATAGGCGTGTTGTGTATGGGAAATGAAGGACATACCCGTCATAGCACTTAAACATGAGACTGCGAAATCCGGCTGAAGTCAAGGCTTGTGCAGATTTCTCTCCGTATCTATATGCAACTACTTAATCAGCTGCAATGTAAAGTACACAAACATTAGTAACACTTACAGTTACAGAGTCATGACGCTGGTAGACATGACAAACTAGTCCATTTGATCGAATTCAGGTCAATTAGTTGATCGAGTCTTCTTTAGGTTGGGTCTTCCTTTAGTCATTTTGCTCAGCAGGTCAGATTGCTCAAGTTGGATGGTTTTGACAGGTTTAGATATGGAACCGCTAGCATTAGAGAGATGTCGGTGTGGGTCATTTAATTTTGGAGTAAAAGGGAGCGAGGTCGACTAGAACTTACATTTCCCATGACAGAGCAAAATGGGCAAGGATGTAGCCCTTCTAGCTGCATCATAAGAGGCATCGATCTTATTCTTCAAAAACCTGCACCAATCGACATCTTATCATCAATATAATGTTCACATGAATATGTAAATTTTAACATACGAATCGACAAGAAAAAGGGTTGTGAGTGAATGATACCTAGAACCAGGAAGCCAACCGCTAAGGCCAACTATAGCCCTCAGATTGATAGGGTATGGACTTCCATTGGCATATTTCCCGACAGAGAAACACGTGGCAGAGTAGAGGGCTACAGCTGCCCCCATAGTGAATCCTCCTATGCCGAGCTTAACTGAGGACAAAAATGACAACGTCATTATGCTAATTAATAATAAATACACATTATGCTAAACTTAATAAGTGAGGACAAAAATGACAACGTCAGTATGCTAATTATTCAAATCAAAATTCATAAAATTCACAATCAGCACTTTCTGTGATATAAATTCAAAACTGCGATCGGCACAATCGGAACGAACTGACTGAGGTAGTTGAATTTGATAAACAGAGCAGTATGGAGGATAAGTCGGAGAATGAAACACAGTCGCCGTAAATTGACTAAACTTGAGTCCAAAAACTATACATAGCGACGATAGCGTGCATCAATCAAAGTTAATTTGAGCATAATCAGCAAAATTTGACAGAATTTCGTAGATTTGATAAACACATACAACAATAAATAAGCCTCAAAAGTCATAGAACACCAGATTTCGACGGAACTAAAATCGTTGAAGGCAAAATTACGCAAATCAAACACAATACCAAGACAAAACTAACCAGAAAATTAACTATAAACGAGAAAATAAGTAAATAAATAGGGTGAAATTAACGAAAATATCGAGAATTAAAACACGCAAATCATCGACATGAAGCAGAATGAAACACAATGAATTAATCAATGAAGACGTTTATGAACCAACATTTAACCGACCATAACAATCGTGCATAATAATTCACCTAACTAGAAATAAATTTATTAATTTATCATGTAAAAATATAATAAAACTTCAGATCTAAAACCTACATACATGATTTTCAATTTAAAAACTCAAAAAAAAAACCCTAATTTTCAATTCAAAAACTCACACCTACTATGGCGGATAGACTATAGTCGTGGACCGGCGATGTTCCGTGAGTGTTGAACGAGGGTCCGTGAGTGCTGTGGGGCAATTGGTGGCGACGTGGCGGTGGCGGTAGCGGTGGCGGTTTTGTGAGTGAGAGGCAGATGAAAGTGAGTTAGTGAGAGGGCTGAGAGGGTATTGGGTCATTATAAGGGAGTCGGCAGTTCAGCACACTCAAGGGTGATTTGGTCTTAAGTTATCTCGACAAAAGGCTACGGTTGCAGTTAAACCGAAGCCATTTGTGTTTAAAGTTGATACGGCTACGGTTGTAAATGGAAACCGTCGCTTATTTTGTTTCTAGGGAAGGTTTTTGGCTTCGGTTATATTAGCAACCGTAGCTTTTTACGTCTTACCTTCATTTTAGCTACGGTTGTTCAATAACAACCGTTGCCGTTTATAAATCCTATTTTCATTTAATTAATGGCTACGGTTATTTGTTGCAACCGTAGCCTTTTGTATGATCCAAATGTACTTTTTGTACTAGTGAAAAACAAGATCCTAATTCCTTAGATTTGAAATTTAATGCTTTCATGATTCTAATAACATACGCCCTCCGACCCAGTGAATTGTTAACGTTTGATATTTGAGAGTAGACGAAGCTAAGAGTAGGCCGAATGGGCCTTGGCCTGGGCGCTACTCTAAGGCTCATTAGTTTAGTTTTTTTTAGTAGCATAATTCACATGTATCTCATGTAGCTTAGTTGGTTTGGTTGTCCAATTTGTTTAACATGAGGGGGTTAAGGTCGTGTGTTCGATACCACATGTCTCTTTTTTTTTTTTGTAACCCCTTAATTTATTACATGTATCGCTTAGCTTTTAATCCTACATATTCGATTTTCAAATTTTGTTTGGCTTTTGTTGAATATAAAAAATTTTGAGGAAACTATAAAATTCAAATATTCTTGTTAATGATGGATATATACATTTAAAAATACAATAAGTTAAATATTTATTATTTTAAAAAGTTAAGTCGGACTCTACATAGAATTATAGATTGAAAAAGTGATAATAAATAGAATCAAATACATTTTTTACACACTCATAAAATGTACGGTAAACGAATATATTAATCTTAAGAGAGACTTTCAACTGAAATTATTTATACTACTCCATACCTCGTATAATATTTGCTGAAAGAATTATATGTCATAAAATTAACCTAATATTTCTCTAAGCACTAATGAGATATCAAAAAAATAAACAAATGTCATTTTAATTGGATTCAACTTTATTTAAAACAGTTAGAATTTCAAAATTTATGTAGACGAATAACTATCGATCAACTAATTTATACACCAATATTCATATGGACGAGTAACAGTTTCGGCCCTGCCAGTATTTCAATTCTGGCTTCGTCCCTGTATAAACATGATACAATTAACCCTGTACTTTTGTAGATTTTACAACTTTCATATAATGTACGTGTAGGTGAACATGTTATAATGACTTCCGTATATTAAGTTACTCTATGTTTGTTTTTATATTCTTTCATTTCTTGAATTTGTTTTTGTATTAAAACTGAAACGTTAACAGTTGACTGGGATAGAGGGAGTATATGATTTGGAGTATAAAATAGCTTCATTTGTTGTCAGTTTTTCATTTGCTTTACTCATATGTTACCTCCATGGGCGGACTCAGCTATTGGGCCGTATGGGCTGTAGCCCAGGGAGAATTTTGGATAAATAATTTTTAGTACTCAATAACCTATAAGGCTATTCTGGTGCAGTGGTAAGTTTGCTAGAAATTTACCCCCTTGACCAAGGTTCAAGTCCCAAGAGGGACTTAATATTTTTTTTGGCCTTTTAGAGTAAGAGTAAAATATAGGAGAATCAACGTGAATTTATTGAAAATTCCGACGATCATACAATAGAAGTACTTCAATAATATTGATTTAATACTCTGTAGTAGAGTTCTATTAAGAATTTTGCTCGCGGTTCTTGATGAATAGCATTTGCAAAACACCACCACTACTACTACGGAATTTCATCTCACGTCACACCAAAAAAATTTAAGACTGATTTAAACAATACTTCTTTTTTAATTTGCAAAATTATATGAATTTGGAAAAAATATTCTTACAATAAATGTTAAAATAAGTACCAGAACTTACGCTAATGGAATATGAATTTTTTGTTCGTTACTAGTTTAAATTTTGTATCACAACGATGTTTTTCAACCAAGACTAATTAATTTTAACAGGAGTGTTTTAGAATTGTCTTGATCATTAAAGTAGACAAAATAAGCATCATTACAAACTAATTTTATGAATGACCAAAATATGGCGTTATCGATTAATAGATTGACAATTACGTATGTGTGAGACAACCATAACAAAAAGTTCAGCCCTAGATGTTTTAAAATCCTGGTTCCGCCCCTGGTTACCTCTCTAATCTAATAGTACTAGCAAATCTATTAAATGTGTAATAGAATAACTACTTTTACATAATACATATAAAAGATCCTGTAACACATTTATCGGAAAACCGTCTTATCGAAAAAAATTATGTAAATAATGCATGGAATTGAAGACCAAAGTAGGTGAGGAGGTTTGGCAAAATAGAGGGATGTCACGTACTCACGTAGGTAAAGGTGTCTCAAAGTGCATGCATTGTAGATGTTGTTTCCGTTTTATGTGCTACCTTAATAAAACTTTGTTGCCCTTATTTATATGCGTTTATTCACACTCATTTTTTTCCACTCTTCTCCTTAAACTCCTCGCCTTCTTCTCAATTACTCTCTTTAATAATTACATTATTTTTGTAACTTATAAATATATTATAAAAATAAATTTGTTAATATATTTCATAACATAAAAATTAATACAAAAATTAATGGAGGGTCATGAAGAAATTGATGAAGAAAAAGGAATTAAAGAGCAACTTTTAAATCACCCTTCTAATAAATCTTCTTTGGGTGGTGTTAAAACTTTGCCTTTAATTTTAGGTAATTAACATTTTTTTTGTTACATTGTTTTTTTTTTTTCTTAAAAGTATCTATGATTTGATGTATATTCAATCTGTTTGGATTAATAGTTATCCATCAGTATTTTATGAATGAATTTTAGATGTATAAACTATCGACTGAGACAAAGGAATATGCTTTTATAAAATGCATAAATAAAAGACACTTTATGTATGTTGATTAAGTCTCTAATAGTTTAATGGATATATACACATTTCACAAACTTTAATATGATCTAATGGTATAATTATTGTGAAATCTTTTCATATATTAAGATATTTTTTTTATATGCCTTTTGAATTTACTTGTGTGTTGATATTAGTTTTGTTTTATACTTCCTTCGTTCCAGCCACTCAATAATATATGTTATATGAAAATATTTGTAGCGAAAGAGTTAAAACGCATAGAATTTATTAGAACGGAGGAAGTATTGATTATGTAATTTAGTGTGTAAATATATATAGTTCAATTTTGAAGCTTTGTGAAATTATACATGCATTGTTTATGACAAGTGGCGAAGTTATGATTAAAATTTAACGGGTTTAAAGGGGCTTATTAAAGATGTTGACAAAGAAATCACAAACATAGGAAAAACTGGAATTGAAAAGCTCCAACAACTTATTTATTGTTAACTAGAAAAACTGGATAGCATAAATCGACGGTTTTTTCTAGATAAATGTATGTATCGTTTTGATACATAAAAATAATGAGGCTTATAGAGGACGATGTAGACTAATAATTTTGGATGATAAATTGACCATGCAGACATGCTGTAATTGTATGAAGAAAAAACAACCTATGAGCGTTCATAATTTACAAAATAGAGAGGTAAATAAATCATTAAAATAGAGGGAATATTTATTTTTTTTAAAATAG
Source organism: Gypsophila paniculata (assembly GCA_032274805.1). Lineage (NCBI taxonomy): Eukaryota > Viridiplantae > Streptophyta > Magnoliopsida > Caryophyllales > Caryophyllaceae > Gypsophila > Gypsophila paniculata. The sequence continues at coordinate 5,810 of JAUEKU010174750.1, forward strand.
GCAAAAGTGCTTGTATTTCAATTTTTAATAGATATGAAAAGTATAAAACAATAATAACTTTAGGCTTCTAATAAGTAAAGTGATCTTATTGTAAGTTACTCCATATTATATTAATTCATGTATGGATTATACATCTGACCTTAAATGCTAAGTTTTTGAGTTTCTTTTTAAAGAATCTAAAACTAAATTAATATTCAAAAATTTAATTACTATTCGATTAGAATTTTGCTAAAAAATAACCTCTTAAAATTTGCATTTAATTAATGTACTGCATCAGATATATAATCTTATTTTCCATATTATATTGGTGTCACTTTTAATTTATGATGGCTAGACTCGGGGTCTAGGGTTCGAATCTCATTCGTCTCGTCTCGCTTCCTTACTTGCCTCATACTTGAAAAGTGGAAACTCTACCTAATAGAGAAGGTACAATTAGGTCTAACCTTGCTTATTAGAAAGCAATTAAAAAACCCTTTTTAGTTAGAAGAAATTGATGATATAAAAAGCTTGTAATTTTCTCAATTTAGAAATTAGTTAGCAAATGCATGTTTCGACGGTTTGTCGAATAAAGTCAAAGTTAAACGTTTAAAGGCGTAATTGCGTGCCTAAATAAATTTATCGAAAAATAGATCGTAGCTACGTCATCAATGTATAGACTTTAAGTTCACTAAATACTTGAAATGTTACATAGGAGATACCCTTAAGAATTTGGAATTTTTGATATATGCCTAAAAATGGTGAGAAGTGGTTGGAATTTATACATCAAATTGGTGTACTACCTAAACATCATTCCTAGTGAAATGGACCACTATACAAAAATAGAAAAAAGGAAAAAGTACTTGTTTAATCTTTTACCATACACTTTCTATTAGTCCTCTCTAAAAATACATATGAATTTAGTCGTTTAAGATGATTTTCCAATTAATACGATGCGAGGAAATAATAGATAGTTACATTTGGAATGTCGTCATACTTCTTTTGGGACGGAAGGAGTATCATAGATTGATATATGCGTTATAATACGACTAACTATCCATTTTTGTGTCCAAGTCATTTATTTACCTTTTTGTATTGAGAATGACAGCAAAATGAGAGGTCTCTTTGTAAATTTGAACCGTAAAGATCGAAACCGGGGGCTGGGGGTGGTTTATAGTAAATGATAAGTGGATTATAAACCAGTCAATTTATGCTCATTTCAACATAAAAAGGTAATATCTCTAGCTTGAAATTATTGGCCATTTAACTTCAATGCTCAATCGATATCAACTTCGACCATATGGGTCGAGACTACTTCTACTTCGTATTAATTTTAATCACAAATGTGGGCCATTATCAAAACTAAAATGAGCTGATTTAGCATGTTGATTATACACAAAATTGAAAAATTCTAAGTGACAAATTCATGTTAATGCAGCAAATGATGGGTTTGAGAGAGCAGCATACTATGGGCTTCAGCCCAATATGATCTTGTATCTAATGGGAGCTTATGGCTTGGACATGGCCACTGGCTCTAATATCATTTTCTTGTGGTCCGCCGCAACGAATTTCACACCTATCCTTGGCGCTTTTCTGGCGGACGCTTATGTGGGTCGGTTTTGGATGATCGGATTTGGGTCCATTTCTACTCTTCTGGTACTTATGTCACTATTCTTTATATTACTAGGTCATGTTGTCATAGTGATATACTCCCAGCTCCATTCAACTCCAACTCGTGCATGACATCATGGCACACATGCGAATGCGAGTTTTGCAACGTTAATATCTTTAGTTGCACATTATAAAAATTATATAAATTTGATATTAATATTGTATTTAAGAAGACGAATCAAACAAGATCACACATGACTATATTTTCACTTATATATTGTCGATAATTTCATAGATTCTGTCAATTCCTAAATAGTGTCAAAAATTGTCATGCATGAGTTGGAGTTGAATGGAAGGAGTACTAATGATGTGACGAATAAACAAAGTTGATGAGCATAGAGTTTATGGTTAAACGAACTCGTCTCAAATTATATAAACATGAAATTGTCTTACAAGAAATTTAGTAAAGGGTATCATGTGGGCCTTTTTTCGGACAATGATTCTATAGTTTCAAGTAAGATGAGGTACAAGATCAGTACTCCGTACAATATAAGACTAGTATGAAAAGTATAATGAAACTACGAAGAATTAAAGATAAGTTGTCGTAGAACTCATACTAAGCAGACGAATGTAATCAAGTAATCAAATTGTTGTGCAGGGAACGGTGCTTCTATGGTCGACTACTATAATCCCTGGGATAAATCCATTGTATGAACGTACGGCCTCAAACTCCTCGACTTCATCGACGCTAATTAAACTTCTATACCTTTGCGTCTCCCTTGGCCTAATGTCAATGGGTGCCGGTGGGATAAGATCCTCGGCCTTGGCCTTTGGGGCTGATCAGTTGTTAACCATCGAAGATAATGTCGATGCAAAACCAGAAAGTAGTAGAGCTTTAGCGAGCATGTTCAATTGGTATTACTTTTCGATCACAATTTCCATGCTCTTTGCCTTGACGTGCATTGTGTACATCCAAGATCATTTTGGGTGGCAAGTTGGTTTTGCAATTCCTGTCGCGCTTATGTTGCTTTCGGCGGTTTCTTTCTTCTCTGCTTCTTCATTCTATGTCAAGTTGAAGCCTATGGCTAGCGCGCTCACTCGGTCTGCTCAAGTTATTGTTGCTGCGTGGAGAAATCGGCATTATAATCTTTCAAGCCACCTTAATACTGAGCACGTTTATCATGTTGCAAAAGGATCGGTTATAGAGATACCAACTGAGAAACTAAGGTACCATCTTATACTTCGTTCCTCTTCGTAAATCTTGATCGTTTATGCCAACAACTTAGAATCTCTTTGACTATATTGCTAGGTTTCTGAACAAGGCATGTATTGTAAACGATCTAGATCTCACCGCAGACGAAACAGCTTTAGATCCCTGGTGCCTATGTACAACTGATCAAGTCGAAGAATTCAAATCGATCATGAACGTAATCCCGTTATGGTCAACTGGAATCATGTTGGGTGTCAATACCGCAGCTCTATCACCATTTCTAGTAATTCAAGCAAAATCTATGGACCGACACGTCTTCACACCAAGCTTCGAGATCCCATCCGCCTCCTTCGGTACATTTGCCCTGATCTCAATCATGATATGGCTCATTCTCTATGACCGTGTGATCATCCCTCTAGCATCAAGAGTGATGGGCAAACCCGTACATATCGATGTCATAACTCGAATGGGGATCGGCCTACTACTCTCTTTCGTGTGCATGGTGGTAACTGCGGTAGTTGAATACATTCGTCGAACCTCCTCATTAGCACCTCAGGAAGGAGACTCACATATGCCTATGTCGGCGTTGTGGTTAGTCCCACAATGTTGCCTGCTAGGCCTATCCGATGGGTTCACAGTGATCGCTCAGATCGAGTTCTTTTACTCGGAGTTCCCAAAGAGCATGTCGTGCATATCATCCAACCTCTCCGGCCTATGTTTCGGCATTGCAAATTTAATTGCGAGCTTTATACTAAGTGTCGTAAGCTATGTCACGAAACAAGGTGGAAAGGAGAGTTGGGTGTCAAGTGACCCTAATAAGGGTCACTATGACTACTATTATTGGATTCTTGCAAGTTTTAGTTTGTTGAATTACATATATTTTCTATTTTGTAGTAGGTCGTATAAGCAAGAAAAGAGGGTTTCTCGAGAAAAAATGAACATAAATCAACAAAAATAATTGCATGAGAATAACTCATTAGGGTAGAATTGTATACTTTTGTAAGAAAAAAAGACCACCTATCAAAAGTATAACAAAAATACATAGGTGAATATTGTACAAGAGTTGGATGAACACAACTTTGCATTTGTGTTTTGTATATAGAGCATTGCCTTTGGACTTTGGGTATAAAGAGAGCCATAGCGGGCAATTTTAGTGCGAATGAGTATCACTTGTCAAGATTTTATCGATTGAACCGATGAACTAGCTATCTGATGTATCCGTATGTTAATAAACACATGAAATTGCAATATATCGGGGATCGTTATCTTTTAAAATTCTAATTGTTCGACGAGATAGAGCTTCTAACGACACACAAATTCACTTAGGAGCCTATAAATCTTAGTCTTCGATATCTTAAGTTTACAAATCCACCAAATATCTTTGAGTTTTCAGTATCTTAAGTTCACAAAATTAATTCAATATTGCAACTCAGCAAAAGGACGAGTTTTCATGAAGATTTATCAAATTATAAGCGCTGGTGCATTGTTATTCCCAAAATCAAACATTAAAAGTACCGAACCAAGTGATCGGCATAAATTTGGATCATATAAGCATTTAGATTTATTCATTTATAGATGCATCACTATACCAGAAAAATGTGTAAAACATGAGATCAAACAGTACTGTACACTTTTGACTGCAACAAAATATTCATCGTTCCAATGAACCAAGTCTTCCAAATTGCACTGAGAATCGATACACTTAACTTGGTCAAGCTTTCACCGAAGAAAGTCGAGAACCATGGTTTGCTTAAAGACCAGGGGGCTTTAGAAATGGGACCCAACCGAAAACTGACTCTACATCAATGGGAACCCGAAGAGCACTACTCAGGATGACTGGCGTCTTTGTTTTCCCTTTCCATCCATCGAACCAAGGTCCACCGCCTATCTCCACTGCTGCCATGTCACTTGTAACATCCAGGATTGTCTACAAAAATGTCAAGGCGTCAACCAACAAAAACGAAACTTCCTAGTTGTTTCTTCTAATCTTCTGACAGTGGTTTAGTTTTTATCAAGAATGTAAGTAGCTTCTGAACAAACGCAAATGGCCCTAAAAGCAGCAATGACAACTTCGGGAAAAGGTGATAGGTGAGGGGAGGGTAACTCAAAAGCAAGGATTCCCAATCATAGTACTAATTTCATTGGTTTTAACTCCTGCTTAAGAATGGGTTTATTGTCACCATCATTTAAGTTAATGTACCAATCATGAAATGAGTGATAAGCATTTAACGAGCCTATTATATGCATACAACAGTCTCACTAGAGTTTTTACATTTCCTTGGCGTCGTCCCCAAAATACCAAATCACATGAATTTAGAGAATCAGAGTAAGTAATGAAGTTACCCTTAGGCTCTAATTTATAATTAGCTGAATTGAAGAATAAAATCAAATAGATAGAAAAGTGGTAAACCTTGCCCTTGCTGCCGTCTGATTTCCGTTCCCATATTTGCAACTTAAGTTTACCGAAACAAGTGTCTTTGCAAGCAGGAGCTAGACCAGCTTCTTTGGTAGGAGCACGCAGAGTGCAACCTGGGTCTTCTGTAGTCGCCTCTAACTCCACCTAAACAGACACAGGTTGAGAACATTAATGGTATCAGAAATGCAACATAGGTTTCTGTTAATTTTATTTATTTTTCAGCGTTCTGTTTCCCTTGGAAAAGAAAAACATAAAAGAAGAATTATCCTAGATGAAAAAAGTGAAATCACATCAACAAATGCTATCGAGTATTTGTGAAATGCTCATATAACTTACCAAGTACGATCCATTATCAGCAGACATTTTCCAGTAACCCCATGGCGCAATGTCCCACTCCACTTGTCCATTCCATGGCACAAATTCATAGAAAACTCCTCCATAGTGAACTCCAACCTACAAAAGAAGCCATGAGTTGAAACTTTGACGATTTTCCACCCAAGAGTGGTAGGAAAAAGTTAAACAGACAATGCAAACCAAAGATTAAAATGCGTAATGATCAAGTTTATATTTATACTCGTACAATACTAGAATATGAAGTAAAATATTTACTGCTGCTGTGTAATTAATAATAAAAACAGAAATTTCCACAAATTCTAGGCTTTAATTTGTTGGTGACGATTAGAGGCCACCACCAACACCACAAGAACAAAGCCTGATAAAAGAATGTTCTGGACTCGGCTTCCATGAATTGTTATATGGAAACGACACTCTAAGCAGGTAAAAAAATGTAAGAGGCGTAAAGCCAAAAGCCGGAAAATTTTGATTTTAACTTAAATTAATTATAGTAGGGAAAAAAAAAACACATTGAATATAGTTAGATAAGTATACCAATGCCGCGTCCTCTATGATGCCACCAGGAAGCTCTCTTAACCCTCCAGCAGCAGTCAAAGCAACATCTCCGCGAGCACCCTCAAAGACATTACACTGGACCTGAAGGAAGCAGCAAAATGCTTTTCATTTGATCCATAATAAAATTTGGACACCAAATTATGCAACGAGATGGGCCATGACACTAACGTAAGTTCAAGAATGCCTATTGCGCAAAGGTGTCTGTTCATGTACCATTTTTAGATATCTTATTAATTTTCATGCTTATGAGAACTTTTTAAACAAATGGTGATTTTTTAAAAAAGGGCGTGGGAAGAGCAATGCTTACATCAAAAAGCTATTATACTCTATAATTTTTCTTTAGCTATAACTCAAGAGCTGGTAGTTTCACCATATTAACTACATGTGCCAAGTTGGTTGTCCTGATCGAATATGGATTATGGACTAACACTTGGACCATATCTAACATGATGTCATACCCAGACGCGGCGAAACACTCAAGGACAAGCGTGTGGAACGAAAAACGTGTTTGTGGAAACCAAACAATAAATAATAAGATATGATTGTGTTTTTATCAAACAGGTATTGATTATCAAGAAATTTGAATTTACCCAAAACCATTTTCTGGGAAACGCTCCACCCCAGTTCTTTTCTGAATAAGACGGAGCATTTTCAAACTCAAATCTTTCACCATCCCATTCAATCCAACCTGAAATTAGAAACACCACAGGGTAAATTTTAGGTGACACCCAAATTTCAGATACATATTTATCAATTATATGATAAGCGCATCAAGATAGCACAAGAACAACCTGTCAAAAATATTGCATTCCCTAATCTTATCATGTAAGAACGATATTTTTTTGTTAAAAGAGCTGAGTAGGCCTTATATTTTGCATATTAGCAACAGTCTAGCCTTAAATCCCTCATTCACCCTCTACGGGGTGGCTTTCATGTTTGCAATGTCGGAACATAGGACGTTACACCAACCGTAGTTTATTATATTGCAAAAGTCCTCATGAATCATACAGAATATATACTTGGTAGTTTTTTTCTCTTCTCGGTTCCAGCTTCAGAATACAGAATATATACTTGGTAGTCACCTGGATCAAGAGTGATGACATCTAACTCCTAGGAAAAAGTGACTCGACTTGAATTCGCCTGACTCAAACCCAAACCCAAACCCAAGCAGAAGTAGACGTGAACACAAAAGAAACAGTTTCAAAATGACTGACTACAGCCACAATGACTAACATGAAACAAAATCCTTGATAATGACGACGCCAAAAGCCCGTAGTCCATAACCACCCATCCCGAAATAACCCAAACCCATATCAACTTATCCATAGATTATCTGAACCTGAACCGACGCATACCCATTATGACCTATACGCACGCACACCTGTTCACATAACGACCCGGTTGCCATATCTAATCACAAAGCAGATCAGAGTATCACACAAACAAGCCCAAAAATTGTCGATAGTCGATACCTGTTGACAGGCCCCCTGCCATGCATATTTGCCAGTGAGGTTCAAATATGGGAAAAGCAGCAAGCCAGCCTGCTGTTGCTTTTTGTTTAGAACTGACATGACCCCAGCCATATACAGGCCGGGTGTTATACTCCCAACGAGCTGTCTTCACTGTCGTGGCATAGTCTGTCCTGCCATCAAAAGCGAAAACAGTTTAAGCCAGACAACAAAATAACAAACCACGCTAGGGAGCACAAGCAAGCAACAAAATGAAGTAAAAACTAGTTAAACTGATTTAGGTAATCAAAAGAAAAAGGCATCTTCTACTATGAATAGACATAAATACATAATAACTATAAATGCAGCATAAAATCAAAGACACTAAGTAGAGGGAACTAAAAAGATCACTCATCATAAACAGTCAAATTGCTCGTCTCAAGCAGCACAAAAAGACGCAGAATTCAAATGTTATGTCATCACCGAAGATCCTGATCAGATAGAGATATATGCAAACACTACAAGTTGAACTCGAAGTACTGATACATACAGGACAAACAACCTGTTTATTTGCCTATACAATGCTAAACAGCCAGAATCTTAATTCAATTTCAACGTCAATATATTAAAAAAGAAGAAAACATATAGATATAATTCTCACAAAATCGTCATTTTAAATCCATGCCTATGATCTATCAGGTAATCACGTTCTTTTCAAAATAAGAAAAAGAAAGCTTATTTTCTGTCCGTAATACAATAGTAGACATGGGAAAAACACGCAAAGGCAGCAGAAAGAATCGTTTGAAAAACTAATAGAACATGAGCTCAGCTGAATATGAAGACATATTATTGGAATAAAAGATTGACATGAACTAGGTTGAAAAGGGTTTCACCTGCCATCATCACAAATAAACCCTTGATTCCAGAGTGGAGTCACTTGAAAACCTTCAGATACCCTTTTATTGAATTCCTGTCCATGACGTAAATCAGTATGATTAAATAACAGGAGATCAAACTTCATATTGTATGTAGCAATAACACCAATGTCGTGTTAAACTGTCGATCATCATCATTTAATACTATTGCCTGGCCACAGGAATTAATTACTCAGCACAAATACTGATAGTCAAAAAGAAAAGGAAAGAAATTCCCACCACCATCCATCTACAAAACAATACTAGACTACTTAGCAAAGCAAAATAGATAAAATACTCATACAGAAAGCGCAAAGCTAAATAGGCATAACATTTTTTAAAAAAAACTATCTATTTCATGAAAGGGGTTGAGCAAATAATCATGTACACATGTAATTCCATTATTTCTCAATAGCGTCAACATCAAACAAAATTTGGCTTGCCTGATCAATTTTAAAGATAATCAATGTTTTGCTAGTGTTAATACCAAGCAATTTTGGAACCAATCAATGTTTTACAAGTGCTGATACCAGATCAAGATCAAATCCAACCAAACTAAATACCGCTAACATAACCAAATTCGAAAAGTTGGTTAATGAACAAACTCAACTCGTTTACAGTGCAGAAATATGCAATTAAAGATAACACTTTTGAAAAATAAATAAGTTGTTTTCATCAATACTGATGCAAAAATTGGGAGCATACATTTACAGGAAACTTCATATACCTCTGGAGGAACCTCTTCATTTGGAGGCTGTGAACTTCCACTGGGCTTAAACGTGTTTCCCAGAACTAGCTCATGCCTACCTATCCATTGAGCAAAAAATTAATTGAATATAGAGTTACTAAACGGGATGCACGTTTTGGCAGTAGATGGTGATACTACAACATCTTTGCCGTTCATAACTTCATATGAGCAGTACATGAGCATAACAAGTGTATGGAACCTTCTTGGCATGATGTCATTCACATCATCCTACGTTTTGCCTTACATGGAAAGACAAGGAAACTGGACGACTCGATAAATACTAAAAGCTGAAGCAAAAAAAAAAAAGCAACTTCAGCAACAGAACAAAAGGATTTTACATCCACCAAAATGAATATTTACCAGCAACCAAATAGCAAGGATTGGAAGAACCACACAAAAAAACGTAAAGTGAAAATACCACTTTATTGAGAGGTACCATTCACTTCAATAGAAAAAGAAGACTTAACAATTGCTCAGATCATAAAAGTTGTAAAACTTGTTCATATGAACAAAAAATGTCTTAAAATAGATTACAACCCGAGCTAATATGAGTAGCGAACATAGACTTACTTCCCCAAAAGTTCTGCGAAGTGTCCTCATACTGACATATGTACTCATCATTAGGGCCAAGAATCTGGGCCCCGACTCCAGTAAATCGACGACCGTATTTTGCTTCTTCAGTCGGATTCAACTTGTTACGAAATGCTGGATTCTCCACTGAATACATGAAACAGAAGCTTTGTTTCTTTTCAGGAATAGAGACCTTGAAATACCATCCCTCGAAGAACTGACGAGGACTTCCATCGAAATGGTATCTAGCAAAGGAAAACCAAAAAGATACATCATTCGGACATGAAAGATTATTTATTTCATTAGGCGCCAACGATAGTACAGAAACTGTAAAATGCAAGGTTGTATACACAAACTCTCAGACTTTAATACCACAAATCACGGATATTTCTTGGCCGTAAGATCCATCTAACATGTGCAGGTATGACTACATCGACGAGTTTATGGTTGGAAAATAGATTTAGAATTTTTTTGAAGCAAGTCATAAATTCTAGCAATTCTAGAATGATTTCGAATAATATCTAAATATAGCTAAGCAATATCATGAAGTGGGTTCCAGTTTCGAAAAAGAGATAGCTAAAGCCTAGAAGTTTGTCAATAGCTAGCTTTTAATAATTTCGTAGCTAACGATTACGAAGTACTCGTAACATATTGTGAACATGCATGTGAACTTAAAGGGCCCACCAAAATTATAAAACATACTTCCTCCAAAATGTTGTAAAATTCCACAATTTCAGCTTATATATAAAGATCCATGTTTGTAGCTAAGAGTCAATTTATATTTTGTAGCGGTACTAAAAATAGACGTGGGTGCCCTAAAACGTGGACAACTTATACATTTACAAAGGGAGTACCAAAATATCGGAAGCTTTGAGCTAAGAGACACATTGAATGAATTGAATAACGTAGTCGAGGTACAAATAAGGAACGAGCCTTAAATGGCCTAAATAGTTCGAGTACGATAACATCATTTGATACACTGCGAACAATCAAAAGCTCCCTAAATTACTATCCTTAAATGCCCCCTGTATATTACGATATTGATTGAAATTATGTCCTAACTACCAAATGAAGCCGATTCCAAATTGCATCCACCAACACCATGGGACCGCCAGCATACAAAATTAGAAGCCAAACATTTCATCGACGAGCTAAACGAGGCCATGATAAGTACCAACATATCAAGGTCGAATTCCCATGCTCTTCTCATCATATTATCGAGCACATGCGTTACTTTGACTCGCCAACACAATGTCGTGTCTAACACGTGTCAGATACAGAGATACTGCTATTTTGCGCGAAGTTTTCAAATTTTTTTGGTCTAAAATGAAATGTTGGTCATGTCGTGTGGACACGACACATTTCTGACACGTGACACGGTAGCTAAGTGAAGTGTCATAGTAACGTAGCTTTAAATGCACGTGCAAAATATTCACTACAACACAAATCCCAAGAAAAACATAAAAAATACTCCGTAAAAATTAAAATTATCGAGTACGACATTATAAAAACGTGACCATTATTACGATTATCGTGACTAAAATAAATTAATGATCTTTTAAACTCCTAATAATAATAATAATAATAATAATAATAATAATAATCGGAACAACAACCACATTTAAGTCACAAATATCACGTTAGACACGTAACGGTCTCGTTAAAGAATTACTCAACAAAGTAAACAACTAAAATAATTGATTAAATCAAACTTAATCAAAATAAACAAAAATCATACCCACTATGAGGAGTTCTAAGAGAACGATTCGACGGCGTCGGCGAATAAAGGGAAATACAATCATTCCCTTGATCATCGCCAATTACAGAAGTAGAAGTAGACGTCGACGATGAATTCTGCGCCATTGAAGAACAATTGAGGGAATTAGGTTTAATTTTGATGAGATTATTGCAAGAATTAGTACGAGAAAGATGCAATTTGGAGGGATTTCGGAAATTAGGGTTTAATTGATGATTTGGGGATTTTTTTAGGGATGATGATATTGAAGGTTTAAATGTGAGGTTAATTGTTGATGATGTGATCATAGTTGTTGTTGTTGTTATTGAGTGTGTTGTGTTGTTGACTAATTTATTTTTGGTTAATAATTTGGGTTGTAATAAATGTTGTATAAACTATATATGGAATGTGTAAAATGTAGTATGAGGATTGAATGTCGGCGTGGATCTTCGGTCTCATTTTGTGTCATAACTCGTGTATAATAAAAGTTGTCTAAGGTATATTCTTTTGGATTTAATTTTCATTCGATTCAGTTCAGCTCAGTTTAGTTCAGTTCAGGTCAACTTCATTTAGTTCAGTTGAGTTTAGTTCAGTTCAGTTTCGTTTAGTCCAAAAAATAGGACATATATATGGAATGTGTATGTGTAATATGTATGAGGGTTGGATGTCGGCGCGGATTAACTGTCTTATTTTGTGTCATGATTGATGTAAGTTAATTTGTAATTTTAATACATCATCAAACTTGATATAAATGAATATATTTTGTTAAATTCTTTGTTTCGGTCATTTGTTGATCTGTTTATTTTGGACAAAACGTAAATTACGGTCGAAAATCTTTACAGCAAAATTGACCTCCTTCCAAATTAATGATCATTTTAGATCCAATTATTTTGTCATACAACAAAAAAACATTAATTTATTTTACATGCTACCTTACAAAATTATCGTGAGGTATTTCTAAATTTGACGAATGTTTATTCAAATGTGCTCTATTTAGTCATTTTAAATATTAATCATTAATCATGGATTCATGTTCATGCACTTTCAATTGATTTTTTTGGCAATAATTTATCGAACCATCAATGTAACTATTGTTTGCTCATTGTAAATTTATTTACAAAATTTAGTTTTAAAATACTTAGTATTATGTGTACTGCTACGAAAACAATTTTTCTAAGTTTAGAGACATTAATAACAATAATTTTAGAAAACAAAAGGTACTATATAAATTTTTTCTTTAAAAAAAGGTACCACATAAAAAAGACGTAATCATACTTAATTGTTTCATAACAAGCTTCATAACTTTTACGAAGTGCATGAAAATATGAAATATGTGAGATGAGAGACAAATATGGAACACTATCAGTAGAAATTAATAACATCGATATCGTGGTTAAATTATCTTCATTCTTAGTTATAATCATATACTCTTTGCTTCCTAGCAAGGTTCGTAATCTTTTCGACACTTGGGTGCAAATTATGAAAGTATTTCTTTTGTCTCATAATTGCATGATCTAAAGCTTAAATGAGCCAGTTATTCCGTGCTAATGAATATTCGTAATTTTTTCGTTCTCGTAAGAAAATTTACAAGGTTGGTATTACGTACGATATCGAGGTCCAAAATACTTTCTTAATAGTGTGATATATAGATTTAATAAGTGCAGGCGCCAATAAAGTAAATAGGAAATACTATACACTCGAATCGCTTTCCAATTTGGCAAGGGTTGAACGAATCGACCCAGTAAACCAGGTTCGGTGTGATAGCTGATGTTCAGACAACTAAAAGATGGGATTTCTACAACTTCCAAAGTTATTCTCCAATCTCGTGACAAGATCACATTAATTTTCATGCATTGCTCCGACGGAACAGAAATGAACAAAGCCTTCATGAACATGAAAACTACAAAAAGACTGATTCAACAAACAATCATTTCTG
>JAUEKU010174751.1:0-10830 GCA_032274805.1 Gypsophila paniculata
CGAAACGAATTGCTGATATCTTCTACCTTCTGTAACAACAGGCAGGAGATTTGAAGAGAACTTAGTCGGTAACTAGAGCTAGCGAGCCTGACCCGGCCTGAATGATCCGACCCGAAATTCGAGTAAAATCGACCCGACCCGACCCCAAAATATTGCAATTCAAACCCGACCCGATGACGACCTGTAACCCGATATGATCCGATTAAGGCCGACCTGACCCGAGATGACCCGTAACCCGTAGTCGACCCGATAATTATTTGACCCAACCCGACCTGACCCGACTCGACCGCTAATCCGACCCGAAATTAACCCGACTCCTAATTCTATTCGACCTTATCCAACCCAATAAAGACCGAAAAAATCACTTTTAAACACTAAAAAAATATATAATGGATTATTAAGTCACACTAGACAGGATTTGACATAAACCCAACATGACCCGACAAATCATCAGAATGACAAAACACGAAAAGACTAGAATCATCCGAAACTTGAACCAAACTTGACCCAACTTGACAAACCTATCGGAATTACCCGACCCAAGAATAATTCGATCCATCCGAACTCGACCGGACTTGACAAATTTATCGGAATGATTCGACCCGATAATGACCCGATTCAACCCAAAATCGACCCAACCCGATATATCTGCTTGAATGACCCGACCCGAAAGTGACCCGGACCTGACCCGACCCGAACCCGAGCTATGAATTGACTCGTCCAACCCGACCCGAACCCAACTCGAAGATAATCATGACCCGACCCGGTATGACGCGACCCGACCAAACCTAACCCGAACCCGACGCGATTGACTCGATTGCCAGCTGTATCGATAACCCTTTCAAGGGTACTAATATTGGACAAATAATTTTCTGATTACGTACTCTTTACAGACAAGATTTACTCGGCACAGACAAAATGTTACCAAACTGCCCCCCTCATTTTTCCCTCAACCCACTCAACCTATTATATTTCTCTCAAAATTTTACTCCCTCATTCTCAAAAAAACCTTCCACATTTCCATTTTTAGTATATTCATAAAAAATTTCTTGTTTCTATTAGTAGATAATATTTTGTTAATAGACAATGACTTTTTGGGGTCCATCTACTTTTTGTTTCTCTAATAGAAATATTATTTAATTGTCCTCCTTGGTCTTTGTGCAAAACGTAAAGTGGAAGGTTTTTTTGAGGAGGAGAGAGTAATCTGTAAAGAGTAAAATTACTCAACACAGATAATTTTCTCTTTCATTTTCGCTCTGCACGAACTTTTTAACAACACCAACGCGAGATCGCTCCACCACCTACCACTTTCATATGAGTTCATTTTTTATTTCTTTTTAATGTTTTGACTATTTTCAGATTATTTAATTTACCACATATTTACATTACTTTCTTGGCTTCTAGTGTTTCAATTTCTTAAAATATATATTTAATTTTAAAAAATATAATTTTACAAAGAAAATGATTTGATAAGAGGTCAAAATTATCAATCTTAATTGAAATAAATAAACAAATCAATACAAAAGACACAAAAAAAAAAAGAAAAAAAAGAAATAGCACATCCATTTATTCGTAATATTAGGACCGCACTGGTCATCGCTGGTCATCGCCGACTCCACCGCCTATTCCCACCAAATCGATACCGGTCATCGCCGTTAATTAATTACGTCAATAAAGCTTAAAAATATATATAAAAAAATACATAATAATAAAATAACCCTAAAAGTTAATTATTAAACATGTTCTTCAATCGAATTGGAATCCATAATAACAAAATAATTAGGTTTGGGTGTTGAATGATTAATCCAAAGTTATTAGTTTTTTTAAAAAAATTAATTAGGGTTCAAGGGTAAATATGTCCAAAGAAAAATTTCAAAACAAATAAATTGTCTAAACCGAATAAAGTTTATATATAATGAGTAAATCCGTTTATTTTTCATCTTTTCTATCCGAAGTTAAAAATAAAATTCGAATTTATTTGTCAATAAGCGTAAGACCGGCCGACCCGTATTAAATAAGAACTTGGCCATATATTAACTACAAATGACCGCATAGCGCAGTGGATTAGCGCGTCTGACTTCGGATCAGAAGGTCGTGGGTTCGACTCCCACTGTGGTCGATTTTTTGTTGTTCACGCCGTTTAACTGTTTTTAAGTTAGCCATGGTTTTATAGAAGCTTCTCACTTTAATCAATCCCTCCACACTCCTTTATTTTCTCTCCTCAAACCCTAACCCTAATTTTTTCCCCAAATTTTTTTTTTCACGAAAATCAAAGTGAGTGATTTGATTAATTGATTGATTGATGGATCCTCAAATGTCGTATAGCTTGTTCGATCGACGCCCAATTGTTAAATCCAAATCTCCCGCTGTTAAATGGGTCAAGGAATGGTACTCTCTCACTTTTTGTCATCTCTAATTCTCGTGTGAGACCGTCTCACAAGAGACTTACTGTTTTCTGATTGATGATTTTCTCGATGATTGTGAATTTTGTTACGAATGAATTGAACGAAGATTTTGGCGATGATATAGTGTGATAGTTTGTGATTTGATTAGTTTTGTTTTTGAATCGGTTATGACGATGCTGATATAGCTGATGATGGCCTTGCATAGGGTTCCTCAAGACGCGGTTGCAACTGGTGGGAAGTGTTATCTAAAGAAGTGGATTACAGGTAGTTTTCGACTAATTTGGCCGGTTTTCGTATTCTATAATTTGAATATGTGATGTTTGTTCTGATTTGCTGATTGTGTATGTTTCTGTTAAGACGTAAAGTTACTGGAGAGGGTAAGTTTAGGGTGAGGGTGTGCATTAATTTTACGTAGTTTGCGTATCCTGTACACGACTGGAAGCTGATTGTCATCTCGTTGGTTGCCTTTATGTTGTTTGACGCTCTTGGAGCTACCTCGACTGCTGTAGACGTAGCCCTTTGTTAATTTGCGGAATGTTAGAAGAGATCCGGTTTCCCAGGCTCCCAAAATTTGTCGACTATTTCGAAACCAATATGGAACTCAGGGAATGTATTTTTGTCAGATATTTGACTACTACTCCGTAAAATATATAAGACGCCTATTTAAGTAAATACGTATTGAAAGTTGCTTGAGTATAATGTCCCTAAAGTGTCAAGTGCTCATTGTCGTTTGTCGCTCGACCAACCAGTTGGTTAAGTTCATTATTGTTACGCTGTGAATGGCACTCTTTTGTCTCTGTAAGTCATGTTTATACGCCTTTAGCTTAATTAATACTCTAATGTCTTTTCAATGACATCATCAAACATGGTTCGTACGCTTTAACTTTTTTGGCTCAATTTGTGTTTTCTGATTATTTTTTCGGGGTTTTCCTAAAATAATTTTCTTAATCTATTTATCGTGGAACTTTTTTTCAACATTGGACATACGACCTTAGTCTCAGTTAGTATTGTGTGAAACAGAGAAGTTCCGTAGATTAGAAGAGTTAAACTTAAGAAAAAAGAGTGTAATGAAACCGACAAGAGAAGTCAAGAAAGAGTTCAGATGAAAATAGTTGAACTTAGGTAGAATTTATCTCGTGATTACTACCCTTCTGCTCAGCTTATTCAAAGCCTTATCTTGCAACAAATTCTACCCCTTACAACTTTTTTCGTTCTTCATCTCCTAACCTGTGCATTAGTAGGCTTTTGTTTATATGTCCATAGGTGAAATTCTTGCATCCTATTGCTTCTTCCCAGTCCCCAGTACATTCCTCTTTGGATAATGTATACAATAGGCGCTATCTTTCTCCTTTCTAACCATGGAGATCAAGCACTATTGGAGTCGTCAATTATTTTGTGCACTAATGTTGGAATGTCCATGGCTTTCTTTTTCAGAGGATGCTTTGAAGCTTCTAAAGGAGAAGAGTAAAGAGCTAGTGGTACGTGAGCCAGAGCCAGAACCGACAACTGAAGTTCTTTTCCTCTGTAGCTATGAAGGTTGCGGAAAGACTTTTATTGATGCTGGGGCTTTGAGGAAACATTCTAACATCCACGGAGAGAGACAGCATACATGTCACTATGAGGGCTGTGGAAAGGTAATGTTATATTTATCCTGGTTTTCTCGTGGCATGTGGTTTATTTGATTGATTGCATGCAATCATAAGATGAGTTTGCTGCCTTTCGTCTCTAAGCTCCCAGATTTCAATAACATTCATAAAACATTCATGATTCTATATGGCTATAGTTTTATCGAGCTACGACCTACAATTTTGCTTAGGGTCAGGGTTTAGGTAATAAAAATCTGTTGGTGGTGGATTTATAGATGTCTAGCCAATCTTGTTTTCAAAAAAGGTTAAATTGATGTCACAGGTAAGGATGGGAATTAAAATTTGTGTATTTGTGAAAGATGAACTTCATTTGTCCGTGTACTTCAAAATTAGGTGAACCGCCTTTGGCGTTGCCAGTGCTGCAAGCCTTATCTGAGGTTTCTTTAGTGTGTTGTTTTTATAGTATTTTATCGTTTCTTATGTGAATCTAATCAAAATTTCTTCTCACAGAAATTTCTGGACAGCTCAAAGTTAAAGAGGCACTTTCTTATCCATACTGGTGAGAGAGACTTCATATGTCCTATTGAAGGATGTGGCAAGGTGACGCATCTATCCATCCAAACAAAATTTTATGCTTTTACTTGGTAATTAATGAAAAATGAATGATACCTAACCACAATTATCTCGGACATTGACATGTTATTGCTATCCACTCTAGATCAAAATTAACTGAAAATACCTCCATTCACTCTGAAGAAACTCTTTTCTCATTTTTGCCTCAGAGTTAATGGCTTCTTCATTTTGCTGCTTTATGGTCGTTCTAGGTTTAAGGAAAATGCTTATTCTTTTTATATCTGTTTCTGCATGTTTTGGTATTACAGGCATTCTCATTGGATTTCAATTTAAGATCCCATATGAAAACCCATTCCCAAGAGAATTATCATATCTGCCCGTATCAAGACTGCATGAAGAGATTTGCACATGAATATAAGCTTAAGAACCATATTGCATCGCAGCATGAAAAGGTCTGTGCATTCTGTATCCTATACATTTTTTTTTTTTTTTTTTGTTTCAGAGATTGTCATGATCATGTGAATATTCCATTCCAATCCGAGCTTTTGTTTGTTGTAGCTGATACTTTGGCGCAATTATGGACCTGCGGCCTCAAGTTATTAAGAATCTTAACCTTTTACCTTTCCTGCACATTATATGTCGACTTATTATAGTAAAAAAAATTACTTGACTAATGTAAGAGTGCTTATTATGTGTCTGCCTGCCTTCTGTCCCTACTCTAGTCTCTGAAGACCGCTGTATTCTGTGCATCTAGTGCATTCTTTCTGTTGGTTTGTTTCATTTTTGGACATAGTACTGTCTGGATTTTTAGGAGAATGAAAAAGTTAACATGCAGAAATATTTGCTTTTCTAAGATCAATGAATCAGTGAAATATTTAATTAAATTGTTTGGAGCATTTGAGTTAACAATATTTCTTTGCTGATTGTTTAAGGCGCACATAAATGATAAGTCACCCTAAACTTGTTTCTCTTGTTGGAATACCAGTTCATTGTGTGGATCTATGAGATGAAATCCCTTCCATGTGTGTGAAGCGGTGGATTTTCTTGATAACCTTTTTGTTGTCATTGAGGATAGATAACAATTGTGTGTGTGTGGGGAGGGGGGGATCACATCTTTTCGGAACCCCTCCTAATAGCTTAAGCTGTTCCAAAACAAGATATTAAATGACCACATCACGACTGTGCTATCTAGTTTTTTAAGGTTACCTTGACCATATCTTGAGGCGGTATTGACCACATTTGTGACCGAGATCAAACCATGCAGACAGAACTAAAGTCTCTAACCAGGATTTTGTTATTGGGATTCATTTAACAACGGGACTTATAACATGATCCATAGGAGTTGTAAAGGGAGGCATGTGATGTGTCAGTCGTGTATCGAAGGCAAGTTTCCTGTGGAAGAATACATTCCCACGATGGAATTAGACTCACTCTTTCATACATGTTGAGAACAACTAGCTCAGGAGGTTATACTATTTAAATTTGTTTAAAGCCTGGCTGCCTAAGCAAATGTTTCCATACCTCTAAAAATGTACTTCAGTTAGGACAAATGATGTTCCTGAGTTCCTGTCTTTTGAAATCTGCTGACGTGTGATATTTTGTATCATGTCAGAATTCGGCTGAACAAATTAAATACACCCCTCCAGTCGAGAAACCTGTCAAAACTCCTAGGGTCACTCCTACAACTTATGTGTCAGCGTCGTCAGATAGACCATATGCTTGCCCTTATGAAGGATGTTCCAAGGCATACATCCATGAATATAAGCTGAATTTACATTTGAGGAGAGAGCATCCTGGGCACTATGCTGAAGATAATGCTAAAACTCCGCAACTTCACAATGTCGATAATGAAATGGATGAAGCCAGTGACCATGACGCTTATGCTTCAATAAGGACGAATTTTAAGAATTTAAAGCAGAGTAAACGGAAGGCTGATCTGAAACTACCTCTGGCAAAGACCACACAGCGCAAAGGCTCCAGCATTTCCCCTGTGACTCTGAATGTTGTTAAGAAACCCTGGCCAGTAAAAGAAGAGATTTATCAGGACGAAGATAGTGAAGAAACAGAGGAGGATCGTGACAATGGCGAAGATGGATGGAGATACGCTGGAAATAACGAGGAGGATGACGAGGAGACTGAGGACGAGGATTAGCCATGAGTATAATGTGTCATGTAATTACTACTTCGTGGGATGTGGAGTTCATTTCTGCCTTATAAGTTATTTGATCGGCGTGGCAAAGGTTTTAGAATGGATGTCTTTTGCCAGTTTTGTCAGTTCATCAAACTAGTATAGTTTGAGTAGATTGAAACTTTACCTTATCCGTTAGTTTCCGAGTTTCTCCCATATAAAAATGCTTAACATCTATAGCATAGTTTATTGTTGTTAAATTGTGAGGACTCCATTGCATAAAGTTATGATAGTCACTTGAATTACACTCTCGGCATCAATAATGGCCGAAGATCAACATGTACGAGAAAACAGTGTGCGTGTTATGAGTCCATTAATTTGGTTGTCCATTGCGCTTGTAGTTCATTATATATTATCCATTTGGATTTAGGCTTTAGAATAAATTACCTTTCTTCTAAGTGTTATATATACACTCGTATATTATTAATAAGTGGATAACTTTCTCTTTCCATTTTATTTCATTTTTTATGATTTTTGCCATATCAATTCAATTGGTTAATCATTTACCTCTTTTTTATACAATTTTTGAGAAAAATGAACCAATAATTGAAGGTATAAAAATATCTGTATACAAAAAGGTTTGCTTGAAAGGGGTTAACAAATAAGATGGGTCATCCAAAAATTGAAAATGTTAACAATCGAATGGACTAGAGAGAATAATAGAGCCTGCAATTTTAAATTAATTTGTACTCTCGTACAACAAATAGTGTTATATATTGTGGGTATTAGGGT
Source organism: Gypsophila paniculata (assembly GCA_032274805.1). Taxonomy (NCBI): domain Eukaryota; kingdom Viridiplantae; phylum Streptophyta; class Magnoliopsida; order Caryophyllales; family Caryophyllaceae; genus Gypsophila; species Gypsophila paniculata. The sequence goes on from JAUEKU010174751.1 coordinate 7,485, forward strand.
GAGTAAAATGGCTCAGCCATTAACCCACCTTTTCTTTGCGGACGATTCTATTTTCTTTGCTGAAGGGAAGATGAAGAGTTGCCAAAAGTTGTTCACAATTATTAATGATTTCTGTAGAACGTCGGGACAAGTCATTAATAAAGAGAAATCGGCGCTGGTCTTTAGCTCTAACACCACAAGTGTGTTCAAAGATTTTGTGGTGAATATGTCTAGAATACAACAAAAGGATAGCCTGGGTATTTATCTTGGGGTTCCCACGAACTTTGGAAGAACTAAAAAGGAGATTTTCGCCTTCGTTATAGAACAAGTGCAGAGAAAAGTTTCTTCATGGAATGGTTTGTTGTTGTCACCAGCGGGTAGATTAACCCTTATTTCGTCAGTCCTGTCTTCCCTCTCTAATTATATTCTATCGGTATTCAAAATACCGGTAAGTGTGGCTAGGAAGATTAATAATATCCTAGCTCTTTTTTGGTGGGCGGGTCCGAAAAAAGGGAATACAATTCACTGGTGCAGCAAAAATTTTCTGAGTCTCCCAAAAAGTAGAGGAGGGCTTGGTATTCGGAATGTTCTGTGCTTAAATCAAGCCTTGCTTGCAAAAACAGCATGGAAAATAATCTCTGATACTGACTCTTTGATCGGCCGTATTTTTAGAGCTAAATACTATAAAGGAAGTTGTGAATTTGAAGCTTTAGCCTTTGGTAGTCATTATAAAACTACTTGGGGTGGGAGAAGTATTCAATGGGGCTTAGAATTGATCAGAAGGACATTGTCGTGGAAAGTGGGTAATCCGTCGGGCATCAAGACGTGGGAACAAAATTGGATCAATGGAGAACGACCGGTTAGAAGAGTTAGCTCCACTAATAGTAATAATATGGATGCGAATGATCCCTTATAAGGTGATAAGGTTTGCAATCTCACTATTAATAATAAAACTTGGAATCGTAATATTATTCTTGAACTGATGGATGACGAGTGGCTGCGTAAGATAGAGGCTATTCCATTACCGATATTTGAATGTGATGATAATTTCTTTTGGCCCCTTACGAGCTCAGGAGTGTATAGTGTGAAGAGTGGGTATGGTTTGGCTTTGGATATCTATTTGGAACATTATGGATCGGAAAAAGACAGAACAAGACTGCCGAGATACGCGGAAAAGTTTGCTAGGAATATTCTCTGGCATCTACCGGGTCCAGGGAAATGGAGGGTTCTTTTATGGAAAATCTTGACTGATTCATTACCAATTGGTGTGAAATTTAAGAAAAGGAATATTGGTAATGATCAGGGATGTGTGGTCTGTGGAGATATGGATAGTACTGAAACTTTAGACCATTTGTTTCGGGACTGTCCATTATCAAGGAGAATGTAGGCTTGTAACGACCTCGGTATCCGTTGTGAGGAAGATGATTATATTCCGGTCAAGAGGTGGATTGTCAACTGGTTGACTTATCTTGTCAACAAGGACGACACTTATAGGAGTACAGTCATTTTTGCAGCAACATTATGGATTTTATGGTGTAACAGGAACGATCTAATCTTCAGATATGCTTGTACGCCCCTGCAAAATTTGATGTCAAGGCTCAACCAGACGATTGACATAACAATGGTGGGCTTCATACATCATAGTAAACAAATCTCAACGGGTGCAGAAGGAGAATCGGATGTTGAGAATGTCAAAAACTATTTTCCTATTTGTCTTATAGGTTCGGAAGATAGGTTTCCTGCTCTCAGAATTAAATGTGACGCGGCCTGGAACAACAGCTTCAAAACAGGTTTGGGATGGGTTGCTGATTATGGTGGGCATCACGGGATTTTCAAAGGAAGCTTTTCAGGCTACTCTCAATGTCCCTTGCAAGCAGAACTTCTAGCGATTAGGGAGGCTATTATGTAGGCAAAAAGATCAAATTTCATTCACATCTTCATCAATTCTAACTGTCTCAACGCCATTCTCCAAATAGCGGATCTGGTCCCGAGAGCTCATTATGTTGATATAGTGATTAAGGATATCCTTCATTTATTACCGTTTTTTCATTGCGTCTCGTTTGCTTATATTCCACGTTATCTTAATAGGATAGCGTATAATTTAGCTGTAACGGCAAAAAACTTGTAGTCCCTTTTGCTGTTTCTTATTGCCAAAAAAAAAAATAGTGTTATATATGTAGCGTGAAATCTATTGATAAAACAAACGTTAAATACCCATTTAACAAACACGGAAAAAAGGATTGTACATCGGATGTACTACATCAAAATCAAATTATTATTTTGAGCTTTATAGTAAAGTTTGTGAGCATTTTATAAAGGTTTTACACAAACTCAAAATCTTTATAAGTAAGTCTTGTGTGCCACCGTTGTACGCATACAACAGCCTCTTCGCGACAAAAAAATATCCAGTTTAAAGTTAAGGGGGTGTTTGATTCAAGTTTTTGGAATGAGATATGAGTTTGGCTCATTCCAAACCCATACCTCATGTTTGTTTGGACAAAATTCCATTTTGATACCCATACCTCAAACCCATAAGGTATGTAGTTCCCATATCCAAGGGGAGGTGAGTATTGCTCATACCCAGCCCGTTGGGATCAAATATGAAAAAAAAAATTTGGATTTTTTTTTTTAAATGAGTAATTTTAACTCAAAATTTTGTAGTTAGTCCTTAACCTTAAATAACTTATATAGAAATTATAATTACATCATTTTTATTACTACGATTATATTTTTTATTTGAACTATAAGAATTATTTTCATACAAATTATAATTTTAAGCAATAATGCTAATACATTAGAAAATATTACATAATTTATGACGTTTTATGATTAAAATTTCATATTATATAAATTCATTAATAAATGTATTTTTTATTATTCTATATTATATTGGATGACGACAACAACGAAAAATATAACAAACTCAATAATATTAAGGGTTTTTTGTCAGATGACACTTTCAGTTTAGGTCACTTTGTGACCTACCACCTAACATTTTTTTTTAGGATTTTCCCACCTTAGTTTTCCAAAAAGTTGCCGAACACCACTAAATTACTAATTTCGTAAAAAAAAGTCAAGATTCCGGCCTTGACTTATTATAGGCACGTGATAGCTATTTTTTTCAATAAACTTATTCATTCCCCTCCCATTTCATTTATCATCCTTTTCATTTTACCCCTTTCATTTTAACCACATCTTCATTTTCTCTCGTTTTTCACCCAACTCTCTCATTCCTTTCTTCTCTCTCATTTTCTTCTTCTTTTTTTTTTTTCTCTCGTTTCCTTCGTCCAATCATTTTCAAAGCTGGCCCAATTTTGAAGCCGATCTACTTCAAAACGTAGCTCGGAGCAAGTTACTTGCAAATTCT